>JAUOBV010000007.1:4353712-4373728 GCA_032360425.1 Rubia occidens
GTTGACTACTTTACCAAATGGGTCGAAGATGAGCCGCTAACGAACATGAAGGAAAAATCTGTCATTTCATTCTGTTGGAGGAACTTCATATGTCATTTTGGTATTCTGAAGACCATCAAAGCTGATAATGGAACACAGTTTGCTCATGACCTATTCAAAAGCTTGTGTGAGGAGTTTAAAATCGAACAGAATTTGACAACGGCGTATCATCCGCAAGCAAATGGGCAAATTGAAATTATAAATCGTACCATTGTTAATTGAATTTGGGAAAGGATAGAAGAAGTAGAGGGGAACTATATCAATGAACTGCCAATTGTATTGTGGGTATATCGAACCGTGGAGTCTTCTGCCACCGGAGAAACACCATATGACTTGGTCTATGGCTCAGAAGCAGTAATTCCAACAGAAATTGGTGTGCCCAGACTGAGGATGAGGATAGTTAGAAAGAGGTATGAATAAAGACAGCTGACGCCTGAATCTCAAATTTGTGGAAGAGAAACGAAGTCTGGCATCTCTCCTTGAAGCTAAGGTGAAGGAGAGACCATAATCGAAGGGTAAGAAAGGTGCAGTTTACATTGGGAGACCTTGTTATGAGAATGAAAAAAGTCGACAAGAGCCCGAAGGGAAGTTGGCTACACATTGGGAAGGGATATAGAGAATCCCCGAAGCTCACCCAGGAAGGAGTTACGTGCTGGGCGTAATGGATAGAGAACGTATACCTTGAAGATGGAACATTGTCAACCTTCAAAAGTACCACCATCTCTAGGATCACGTTGCATCTGATTTACAATTAAGAGTCTAGCCTAGGAGTAGCTTACCCAATCAAAAAATAGCTTTAGACAATGACCGTTGTTCTTCGATGGGAGATAGTTCTTGGTGTAAATAGAAGATCACTCACGTGTCTAGATTATCTTGGTGATGTGTATGCTATGTGTTGCATCTAGTCATTCACAGTATCATATTTCATGCACTACGACTGGTCAATCTAATGAAAAGTTGCTGGTGTCAATAATCTCGTTTTAACGACTTACTTACGTCGAAAGTAAAAAATAATTTTATCTACTTACGTCAAAATGATGAAGTTTCAACTTACTTATATCGGAAGGATGAAGTAATTTTATCTACTTATTTCAGAAGGACAAAATCTCAACTTACTTACGCTGAAAGGATGAAGTAATTTTATGTACTTATGTTGAAAGGACGAAGTCTCAACTTACTTACGTCGAAAAGGAAAATTAATTTTATCTACACTTACGTCGCAAGGATGCAGTCTAAACTCACTTACATAGAAAGGAGGAAGTAATTTTATCCGCACTTACGTTGAAAGGATGGAGTTAGTTTACTTACATCAAAAGGATGGAGTCAGTTTACTTACATCAAAAGGATAAAGTAATTATGTACACTTACATCGATGTGATGAAGTCTTCACTCTTATATCAAAAGAAGGAAATTACACTTACGCCAACAAGACAAAATATTATTCATTTACATCAAACATTAAATACTAAATTAAAACATACCCACAACATTTCAGGTTTACCACATGAAATACAACAGAATACAGTTAAACTACATATAATCCGACCATTGAATCTTCTCGGTCTTGATGCATGTAGCCCTCACGAAGAGGCGATCAGATTCACCCTCTAGAGCTTTGGGAACTTGATTGGTACTTCAACGCAGGATTAAGTCCCCAGAACAGAAGGAGGTGCCCTCGCGATCACAATTCTGGGTGATTGCTGCAACACTTTCCTCGACAGGCTTTTCTGCACTTTCCTTGACAGGTTTTTTTGCCTTTAAAGATTTGCGAGAAGGTTTCTTTGAACGTTTCTTGTTAGTAGGAACTACTTGTTAAGAGCCATCAACGATCGGTGAGCGAGTACAATCTAACCATTCCATAATGACATCATATACAGCATAATAGGAAGGCTCTCTATCTAGGCCTTGACTCATCATGTCATTAGCAGTGTCAAAAAAAACTTAGGAATATCATTGATGAGGCCCATGTTGAGAATCCCTGCGATAACCCCTAGGCTCAAAGACTATTAGAGACAGGTCCGATAGTAGAAGCATGTTCTTGCACCTCGTTTTGAAGCAAAGAATTATGAGTCGCGAGATCATCACAAACTCTAACATTATAGTCAATCACCCTTTGCGATCTAGACATGTCCTCTTCAAGGCACCTATTTCACTCTACCATCTCACCAACTTGGGCTATTAACTTATTGGCCTCCCTTAGATAGTACTCGATATCCCTCCTCATGGATAATGTACGATACAGCCTAGCGTTGATGAGATAATGATACAAAGTATGATACTTTCTCAATATTTATGTAACACTTCCTGATGCCTCATCTCGGTAGGATTACACACTTCATCCACTACATTGAGAGCAACATCTGTACAACCGGATGTTGGACCTTTTTGCAATTTCCTAAGAAGCTTTTGAATTGAATGGTGGTTGTTATCGTGCCAAGAGGACAACTCCTTATTTGTGGTGGACAGTTTTTAAGTCAACCAGGTTAACTCGTGGCATATCCTTGATTGTTCGGTCTTGGCCTTAGCCAAATCCTCATTCAATCTTTCAAGCTCATTTATCAAAAGGTACTATGACGAGGAAATAAAAGTTAATTATTAAAATCTAATGCAAGAGGAAATTCATTCAAATAGATTCTCAAAAAAAGAAGAAGAGTACAATCAAAAGAAAAAGATATTCATACATCTCCGGGGCCTAAACTATGATCGACATTTTCTTCCAAAGAAGTAGTCTTTGGAGGCTTCTGAGGGTTGGCAGTTTGGGCATCCTTGTCCTTCAAAGAGCCAGCAAAATGTGAATTTGAGCGTTAGAGTTTGGCTTAGCGGCAGAAGTCTCGAAGTTGATCTTTCAAAGCTCCTCAGCAGTAAAGAACTTATTGGACTTCTTAATGAAGTCACGTAGCTGAAACTTGATGCCACCTTCGCTAGTAGCCTTTCCCCATTTTGAGTGGACTCACTTTCCAGCCTCTTTTCAACATATCGTTAGAGGTCCGCAACATGCTCAATGGAAAGTAGAGGAGACACGTGACAGACCATCTCATTGCAACCCATCTTCTTCAGCGATAACAGAAGGTCGACAAAGAGACAATAGAAGCTATTAGCTCATCAATGTGTTAGAAAAGCACTCTAACAAAGCATGTTGAGCCTCAGGATGACACTTCTTGGACAATCGTTTCCTCTCGTCCTTCGATTTCTTCAGCTCATTGTCGAACTTCTCCTCTGCAGCTTTAAGTCCCAACTTGATCTTCGTACATTCCTCCTTGCAAACGGCCTCAACCACATCTTTGAGGGGCCCCCGTAGGAGGGAAAATAAGATGCTCGAGAAAGAACCTGATGAGTGGAGGCACGACTGGACAGCTGTAAAAACCTAAGCAACATAAACAAAAAAAGATCAGATTAGGAATTTACAAAGCAGATAACCAAACTAAAGTTAGAGGATGACAATAACTTACCGGAGGGTCTTTACCCACTTCTCCTAAAAAAATCCAAAGATTGACAGGGGACGATATCATTGCTCGAGCTCAGCTTCGTTCACCCGGGAGTTTCTAGAAAGAGCTTAGTCATTTATCTTTCCGGAGATCCCTCTAGAACAGAAGACCTCAAACAGTTGCTAGCATCATCGATAGGGGTGGGTTAAGTCACACCCAGCATCGAAGATGGACCCGTAACGGGAGAAACAGTGGCTCTAACAGTGTCTTGTTTAAGAATGTCAAGGAGATTCACTGCACAAAAGAGTATCAGTTATAGACCTCGATAAGTAAGCAAAAAAAGGACAAATAAAAAAAGAATGTAGTCTTTCGTCCTAAGAACCTTCAGAGGTATCCGAATGAGCTGGTTCTTTGATGTGCACTCCCCCAGAATGGTCTCTTGACAGGAAATGCATTACTCTCGACAATCTGCCCTTATCTTTTTTTTTTCTCTTCCTACCCTCCCCGGATCTAGGTCGGGGGATTAAGTTATTCGGTACTATCCACTGAAGGGATCAACGAGGGCTGAATCGTAAATATCATCATAGATCTTCTTGGGCCAAACATACCCTTTTCCTTTCTTAGCCTCTGGACGAAAGAATTTGACATCTAAAGCTTCAGGCCCTTGAAGATGTGCCACATCTTTGCAAAGACCTTCAAGAACGGTATACCTACGTTTCCTAACCTAACATTAGAGTTCCAATGAGGGACTTGGTAAGCCCCACTGCAATCAAAGATCAGTGCTTTATCTTTCCATCCCAAGTTTTTCGAAGGAGCAATGGTATATCTTTTCCCCGTGATCCTATTGGCAAGGGTATAGATTCCCGTCACATATCGGTTGCAAGATAGGTTATATACGGCTCAAAATATCTCGTATCGAGGGAAAACGTCAACCTCCATACATCGAATAAAAAAATCCATTATGACCACAATAACATTTGGTTGAAGCTGGGATAAGCTGACATCGAATTCCTCCAAATAAAGCTCATCCCGGACTTCAGGTGCTTACTATAGGTAATTGATCTACCTACGAGTAGAGTGGTAGGAGGTCATGCTCTTCGAGGGCTTTAAGCTTAGCATCTAAAGGAATTCGTTGGTAAGGGGGAACGTCCTCAATAATTTCTGTCACCTCACTAGGCATTATATACTCATCTAGGCTATCATCGTCTTCCTCTTCGCACAACGAATTCCTTGAAGCCTGGCATTTTTTAACGATAAACTTCCTTTTCAGAGAAATGTACGAGATAATACCTTTCGACCTTCCATCCCTCGGAGGCTCTACGAGTTCAGGGCCATTACCTGATTGTCTCATCAGATCCTTGCCCTTTCCATCACTTAACACAGAGGGGTGCTTCCTTGAAAAAATCCCTTCCGGCCGGAAACTTACTGGGATTTGAACAACTATCGCCTAGAGGATGCGATTTTGTACCCTTGGAGTCGGCCTGAAACCCACCGGAATGTGGAAAATCCTCACCTAAAGGGGGTGATCTTACATTCTTGAAAATAGTCTCTTCCGACTAACTTCCTCCTAAACTAGCGTAACTTTCAGAATTCCTCTCAGGGAAACTTTAGGGAAGTTGAAAGATTTCACAATCGGGATGGGGACTGGAAGAAGAAGAAGAAGCCATAGCAATTAAGGGAACTTATTCGTTGAGGATCGGGATTGTGAGTCAGGAAAAATGAAAATTTCTTAATTGATAACTTTGGATAAAACCTGCATAAAGGAAGAAGTTAAATGAGAAAGGGAGACAGTTTTGGAGAAGATAATGGGTTCAAAGGAGAGAGAAAGTAATGATTACTTTGGGAAGAGAGAAGTCTGAAAATGTGTGAGTAAGTAGGTGGAATCTTATTTATGACATCCACACCCGCCCTACTTCCCGCTCTTTTTCTCTTCCACGCTCTCCCCTATAAATTCCAAAACTGGGTCATTGTTCAAAAAAACCTAAGTGCTCATCCGATGCAAATAAGCTTGAAGATCAGACACTCAACAACCTTCGAAGACAATTAGGATGTGTTCCTGGTCCTCTTGGAGGTCGGACTTGCACCGTTAAGAGACATGGATCTTCGAAACTGAAAGATCACTTAGTTTTTCTGGTGGTTTTTGATGATATGTTAGACCGAAATTTCTTTGACCTAACAGGCCCAATCCTCTAAGGAAAACTCAAGGGCCAAAGTAGTCCAATAGGGCCATTTGTCCAATGGGTCAGCCTTAGGGCTCATTACGAGATAAGGAGAAGGATTAGGTTATAGGCAATCGCTATTAGGGTTTAGGTAATGCAAATACAAAGGTAATCATTTATTTCAGTCATTCATTTACTTGGAAGACGGGATTGATTTTGGCATTTTAGAGAGTCCCCCCCTAAAATTCTCCGAGGCTTGATTTTTCTTGCAGATCTAGACATATGGATCAAGAGCGCACTTGAATCAGGTCTCAGGCGCATCACTATACGAGGGCCATTTCTTTGCCTGACGAGATTCCATTTAAGCCATTTTATTTTTAATACCTTCGAAGACAAATTAATTTACCGACATCGTTATTAGAGGGTAGCACTGATTCTGACTTGAAATGTCCATTTTGTTGAATTATTGCAACATTATCTCTCTATCGGCAATTGCACGAAAGCTTGCCGAGGATTGCAATTAATGTTGCAATGGAAATGCAATACACAAAGCATGAATGTGTGATGTTGATACCATAGGTTGTTGTGCTGTTAGTTTTCGATCCGAAATCTTGAATTTTGAAGATAATTTAATTAGTCTAACTTGTTAAAAACAATATAACATTAATTTAATTACAGTACTCCCTCCATTTATTTAATTGTGACACACTTTTCTTTTTAAGATATTTTCAACAATTCATTTTACCTTTTTCATTTCAATTCAATTTACATTACATATGTGGTATTTTCTAAAATGTTGTGCCAATTATTGAAGTGTCAATGTATATTGAACAGAGTGAGTATGTTACTAATATGAATTGATACCTCTGGAAGTCAGTCATAACTTTTAAACCTTTATTCAAAACTCGGACAAACTAAAGTGCTCGACCAAGATTTAATAGCAGCAGCCATCATCTTGATTTGGTGTATCTGCCTTTTTTTTAAGTGAAAAAGGGTTAAAAAAGGATTACATTAATCAATTATTTATCTTATCAAGATGTCCCGAAAAATATTCACTGAACCAGATACATATCTCAATAGCATTAAGAATGAAAAGAACCTGATATAGTAATTACCCAAGTATTCGCAAGTAGTAACACATGCTTAATTGCTTCACATCTAGTTGTTACAATCTTACCTAGTTATTTGTATAGATTCCACAAGAACTCGCTACTTACTAACCATCTCTAACGATTACGTATTTGTGGAATTAGATAGTATTATCCTAACAATATTCAAGTTGGCCAGAATTAACACATTAAGAATAAAATAAATCATGAACAAACAAAAATACATAAGAATCAATTACTATAAAACAATTAGGTCTCACGATTCACAAACTAATACTCGTTATTCTATGCCGATGTATAAATTAACTACTCATAATAATTAAACAAAAAATAAATAATATTATAATAATAAACAAAATCAAAGAAATCAAACCAGTGTAATTAATGAAGCAATGCAGATCTGCGCACAATTGTTCCAAACCAAATAATTACTCCCACAAGTCAACAAAACAGCACCTACGTAATTACTCTAAGCACACCAAAGTAGTAATAACCCTAAGCAAGTCTACGAATTCAAAAACCAAAGAACAAATTCAGACGTACGTGCGAGAATATATATATCTACTCCAACCATACTTTTCCACTTCTTTAAAGAAATTGGAAAGTAAATAAAATTCTATGAAAATTACTATTATTCTTATACCTAGCTAAATAATAATAAGAAACGTAAACATCTCTTTTCTTATATTTATATAAATTACGGATAACAAAAGGAGCAATATTGTCTTCTTATTTCTTTAAATGCTGAAATAATAAAAATTCACTATCTATTGGAGCACAGTAGCTCATTAAAAAATGCAGTAGTGTAGTGTTAAGCTCTCATTTAAACTATAAAATCCTTCAATTTCTCATCTTTCTTGCTTTCATCTGCAAAATTCTTCAATCAAATCTGCATAGAAAACACACCTAAAGTGCACATTGTTCTCATAAAAACTCAATTTAATACCCCAAATAAACATCAAATATTTTCACAATTGAGTCATACTTGCCGTCAAGTATGAAATGAGAATTCAACCAAATTGTTTATTCAAAACTGCTCCATCTTCCTTCAAAAGACTCTAACTAATGACTCCAAATAAAAATAAAAAGTAAAATACAATGACTCGAGAAAATTTAGACACAATTGACTCTAAAAATCACTTCACAAATAAAATATTCAGCACTTAAAATGTCAATGCATTTATTTATATCTATATACCTTTCCTCTGCCAAAAGTACATGTCACGTCAACAAACTCATATTCATTGCCCCTTTAACAACTCAAATACAATTCTCCCAAATTAAATAAACTCAACCATCAACTTAGTGAAAATCGGATGAACTATGGATATTTCTCACGATTTCGCTCAATCACACACAAAGATGAAGGAAAGTCACTCATAGGAAGTATTCACATGGCAATACTCAAGAATTTATGCAAATCATAAGGTTCCTTATTCAGGTTGTAACGGGGCTAGAGACCATATGAATAAGGTTAGATCCTAATTGTTTTGGGCTTATTTATCATCATATATGCATACATGCTCAATCTCAAATCTGCAATCTTCTTTCTTATCATAAAAAAACACCTTCAGACATAAAAAATTATAAATGATGCAGAATTTAATTGTCAAACATCCAAATTCTGGTTACGATTTTTTACAGAATTTTCCATTTTTTTCCTAGGTAAATAACACCTTTTTTTCCAGCACCGAAATTTTCATGTTCACCTCATTCTCATGTCCTTGATAACATATAAAATACCTACTCTCTTGAAAAGAAAAAAAAATCAACGATACCATCTCAACCAATTTAAGAACAATAGCAATGCGCATCTCATCAAATGGAGCAATCTATCCCTCATATCTCAAGAGCATGCATACATTGAACAATAGAGGAAAAATATTAGGCTTTGGAAAAATTATTTAGTAACTCATATCGAAGAAAGGGCAAAGGCTCAAAGTGTTTCACTAGGGGTTGATGTAAATGGTATGCAAATTTATGCCGTGTGGTTCATAACCTAGTGCTTTCATCACTTTCGCACAAAATAATCAAGTACTTCTATGTTCTCTCAGAATAAAGATTGATGTAGAGATTGCTCTACTATGACTCAAACCTCATATTCTAGGCTGTTTTATCATTTTTCATTCATCCTTTTTCATCATCCCAAGTATCATTTTGGCCAAGTTCATTCAATTTTTTTGTTGAAAAATCATACGAAGTGCTTTCAGAGTGCATCAAATATCAAGTTTATTAACAGAATGTTATAATCGGCAAGGTCAATCCATCTAAAGAACAATATTAATCAAGATTCAAGTGCTGAATAATTGAATCTATTTCAATTTTTTTTTTTTAAATTTTCCCTGAATAAAAGTCAGATTCAAATAAATTCAAAGAACACACAAATAGCCTCACACTTAAATCTTTCTTGATCTTAAGAAAGTTCAACAAAAGTATAAGAATGACACATCACAAATAAACACAAATAAATTTAAAATAAAATAAAAGAAGGAGAAACTTACTGGGAGTTTTCATTATTGGCAGTCATGCCAAGTGCAAGGAGTATTTGTTCATTCTGAGAAGCTATTACATCCAACCTTTGTTCAGCCAGAGAAGCCAATCCATCTACCATTTTATGAAGAAATCATATTTCCTTAGGCAAAGAGACCAAAATAACACGTCTTGCATTAGTAGAATTACTCGGGCCAGGATTACCGACAGATAAAACCGAGGATGGTTTTTAGCATCATAATAAAACAGTCAGACACCCTCACATAACGCAAATCAAATTCAAGGTGGCTTGACCAACCGGAGAGTAGGAGAAGTCGTGAAATGTATATTGCGAGCAAGAAAAATCCCAAGAACATAGCACATAGTCAAATGGTGGGATGAGTGTAGGGCAATATCAAACAAACTCTCAGCTAACCAATAACAAAGATTTAGAATATTATTCGTGTACATGAACCACTATAAAATAAATCCAATTGTCTCGCTCTAGCAAAAGTGGTAGACCTACCCACATTCCGAACCAGGATAGCATGACAAATATGCAAAGCAGGGTCAGTAATCCAATGCACATTTGCACATTTGCACAATGGCAATTATATTCATCATGACAGTTCAGTGCAATAAGTTTCCATGATTGACAGGTTAAAAACCAAGAAAAGTCACATAATTCTCAACAAAGCAGAGTTATATGCCTCGGAATATAATTCATCACGGGAAACAAAACCAAGTGCCATTTTCCAATAATTTAAAGATAAATGCACTACATTCAATTCAATTCTAAAATTTTTGCAAGTTTCATCCAAATTCAGTTCATCATGCTTAGCAAACATGAAACTAGCAATAAACTCTTCAACCAAAGTTTTATATATAGGATTAGAACCTGTGTGCAGTAAACAGTCTCAGCCAACATTAGAGAAATATTCTTTCACCTTATCAAATATATTCAAAGTGCATAAGGAAGTGATACTAACCTTAAATCCAACATCAAACTTTTTCTTACTTTGCTTTTGCAACATCACTGCCCGTTTTGGGTCTTAAAAATTTAGTAACTTAGTTGGGTTTCCAAGTGTGACTTCCAGGGGAAAATCGCTGACTTTATAAAAGTTATTCCTCTCAAAATAGTGATGGTTAGCACTTCCAGTAGCCTTAAACATAATTTTTCATTGCATCTCTATAGTTTGCTGTTGGGGAGGGTCATCAGGTACCCTTTCATCTTCGGGTTACTGGCGAAGAACCCCGGTGGTGCTTAGGCACTTGTGCTCACTGTGAGTTTATTTTTGGCATAGATTTGATTTTAGATGGAGCATCTTGGACTGAGGAGTGTGACATTTCCAAAACTGTGTTGGTCGGCGCTGAAGTGGTCGAAGAATTTCCAAAATTCTGGACGTGAGTTTTGCGACGAAACTTGTCGCCAAGCTGAGGTAACATGATGGATGCGGTACTGAGTGGTGAGTTGACTTCGCCAGTGACTTGTGTAACTCAGTGGCTGGAGGTGGTGTGTCTGCAACCACAAAATTGGTGGTGCATTCTCTTTAACAGTGATAGACTCAACTGAGGTGGTTGTGTGTCTTCGACATAATGGATCTTCATCGACTGTGGTGATGAGACGTGGTGCGTGGAGAGTTTACTGGAGTTCTAGATTTGGCGATGAAGACCTGGATTGAGTGATGAGGCTGAGCGTTGGTTCGTTGGTGTGACTGGAGCTGGCCAGAGTGGACTCGACAAAGGTGTTGGGGTCGAGTTGAACGGCGGAGTTGGTAGTTGAGCTGCTGTGGTTTCACCGATGATTTCTTGACTGAGATCAGAGCTGAACGGTGGTAAAACCCAACTTCTTGGATACGACGTGAACCAGACTCACCTATTCGCTGTCCGGAATAGGGTACATAATTCCAAGAGAAAGTAATTTGAGAACTTACTTAAGAACCACCTCTATCATGGGTTGATTTTCCGCTGAACATCGTGAGTATTCACATCATCCTCCATCAAAACATGATTCATACAGATATCTAGATTGATCCCCGTTATGTGTTCTACGGTCCAACCAATCACCTTTTTGTATTGCTTTATCAATATGATCAATTGCTCTTCTTGTGATTTGGTCAACCTCGTACCGAATATTAGTCGAAGAGTATCATGATCCCCAAAATATACATACTTAAAGTTGGGAGGTAATGGCTTTAACTCCAACATCGGGGCTTTCAATTCTGATGGAAGGGGTCTGGTTGATTGCTCTTGTTTGGCTAAATTAAGGCCTGATGGCTTCTGTTTGGCCAAAATGAGGGTTGCAGGGGGCTGTTTGGCCAAAATGAGGACATATGACTCCTGTTTGGTCAAACTGAGCTCTGTATGTTCAACTTATAGAAGTAGCTTGGTCGATTGCATCTCTTTGGCCAAATAGAGCCCATATGGCTCTTGTTTAGCCAAATGGAGACCTGAATGTTCATCTTGTGAGAGTAGCTCATCTGATTGCGCTTGTTTGGCCAAACTGAGGGTGGATTCAGTGCTAGATAATTATTCTTGAGATTATATTGCACATAATAATTCCCTAATTTCTCAATCACTTCAATCGTGTACAATAACCTGATTTGGACCTCTAGGTAATGGAATTTCCATCGTATCCTGCAAAATTTTAGTCTCGAGAAATTCTTGGACGAGAGGGTCAATGACATCTATTGCATACAAATTTTCAGCATCTTTAGGTTTTTTCATTGCTTCATCAATATTGAATGCAAATTTTTTACCATAATAATCAAGACAGATTGTCCCCTTACCTACATTAATTATTGTGTTCGCCGTCCTTAAGAATGGTTTCCCCAAAACACACCCGATGTTCCCTTACCACCAGTATGATTCATCCTAACCATATAAAAATGCATTGGGTAAACAAACGCATTGACTCTTATGAGTACATTCTTTAACAACCCTTCATGATATGCACAAGATCTATCTACCAATTGGATTACTACTCTAGTATCTAATATCTCCGCTCCACTCAACATTTTATACACAAATAATGGCATTATATTATTGGAAGCGCCTAAATCACACATAGCTGATTCAATATTTTTTATCTCCAATATAACACGATGAAAAGAACATACCTGGATCTTTACACTTGGGTGGTGAGTCTCTTTGTATCACGATTGAAACTGACTCACCCATAATTATCTTTCTATAGTCCTTTGGTTTCTATGCAATAAAATCCTTTAAAAAATTACGCATAAGTGGTAGCCTTATGGCCTGCAAGAAAGGAAGATTAATCTCCATTTTCTAGAAAATAGATTTAAAATATCCATAGACTCTTCTTTCTTTCTCTCTAACCTGCGAGGAAATGATGGTTAATTTTTTTATATATGGGTCTTATAAAATCAACCTTTTACTTACCTCCCGTGGTTCATCAGATTTACCTTCACCATTTTCTTGATCAAATTCTGAATTCGCACCTTGTTTAGCCAAACTAAGCTCTATATGCTCATCTGGTAGGCTCTGTTTGGCCAAACTCCAGGTGCCAGAGGGGTGTTTGGAAAAACTGAATCCTACATGTTCATTTGATGGAAGTGGTATAGGTGATGATAGCTTCTGTTTGGAAAAACTGAGCTCGGATAGCTCCTATTGGCCAAATTGAGCCCTGGTTGACCTTGTTTGGCCAAACTGAGCCCAAATGGCTCATATTTTGCCAAACCGAGCCCTACATCAGTTTGTTCTTCTTCCAATTTGGCTGCAAATTTTGGAGGTGGTTCACCAATTTCTTTTTCGCCCCTCAAGGTAATCTGATTCACATTTTCCCCATGATTCAACTGCACTTGAGATGGTAATCCTAGTTGTTTAGTTCTAAGCTTGTTCATCGAATTCGATGATTGAGAAATTTTCCGTGTTTGTTCCTCTAATGTCAACTCAGTCTTCTTAGCATTTTGTTGATTTTTTGCAACATGGTCATCATCATGTCCATCTTTTCATCAACTGATCTCCTTTGAGTTTCTTACTGAATATGAGGGAAAGTCTTTGGCGCTATTTAATTTAATAGTACATAGGGTTGTTGAGTTTGAGTCTCTGACTCTCTTCAATGAAATTTGGGTGATCTCTCCACAGTGGATTATAAGTGTTGGAGTATGGGTCTCCCCTATGCTGCTTCTCATTGAAATTTCTCATTGCATTTTCTTCAACCAGTATCTCTTCCATTGTTAAATTGCATTGCAACATTGTATAGTTGCAGGCTCCATATGTTTCACAAGGGCCATCTTGTGGACCAATGGTGGAAACTTTATCCTAAACCTTGGAAATAACCTTCTCCATTCTATCCATCTTCTCTGTGAATTCATCTTGGCTAGATGTCCCTGTCTGTGCCACTTTCTTCAAAATCCTAACTTCATGCTGATTATATTTCTTATTTGAATCCACTAACCACTTGACAATTCCATGGCTTCATTCTCCCGTAGATAAGAGAAACCACTGCTACTTGAAGAGTTAATCGGATCCTTGTTGGAAGTTGTCATTCCTTAGTAGAAGCATTGAAGTTACTGTCTTTCACTCATTCGATGACTGAGGAAACTATCCGCTAGTCACCTAAACCTTAGCAAAAAAAAAACTCTCAATGGTTCATCATAATCCTTCTTTATGCGTGTAATCTCCTTTTTCAAAACATCGGTTCTTGTGGCTGGGAAATAATACTCCAAGAAAAGCTTCTTCAGTCCAGGCCATGTCGAAATGGAGTTAGGCAGTAAGCTAGAAAACCATTGGTTTGTAGCTCTAGTGAGGCTGGAAGCGAATGTAACCATCTTGAATTGATCCTCAGTGACATTATTTGGCCTTTTATGCACCTTACAAATCTTGATGAATTCACTCAAGAAGTTGTACGGGTATTTTTTATTCCGTCCATGAAATTTAGAAAGAACATTCAAGAACGCAAACTTGATCTTAATGGGATTCTCCGGAAACTGAATGGTGTGGGAGAATCTTCTTCATTGTGTCCAGTGAGTTCCCATGTATAAGGATTATCGGCATTGTGCCTAAGATTCTCATCTAATGCTCTTTCTTCCATTCCAGTGTAACTTTTAGATTCAGATGCTGTTGAATTGTTAATGGTAGGCTTTGTTTGGCAAAACTGAAGGTCGCGGGGGGCTATTTTGCCAAACTGAGGTCACGGGTGCCTGTTTGGGAAAATGGAGCATGTGCAGCAGAATCTAACGTACTCTCTTTTCACTCTCTTCCTGTATAATTTGGCCGTCTTCTCTATTTTCAAGTTAAATATCAAATTCGGCTTGGATGATCTACTCAAAAACTAAGCACTAACACACAAAATTAGTAGGTAAATTAAATAAAAATTGACAAAACGTTCCCCTGCAGCAGCGCCAATTTGGTGAACGTCGTTTCACTCACCAAAGTAATTTGGTAACTCTAAAATGAAATTAGAATAGTAGACAGCAGAGTCGATCCCACGAGGAATAAATCAATAACTAGAATAAAAATACCTACTAATAAAGAACACTTTTGGTATAGCCACCACGCCTTAATTCAATATTTTTCTAACAACTAATGATGCAAACTAGCAAATATCAAATATGAATTAAAATGCAAACTAACAATATAAAAATCTAGAAAATATATGATGAATGTAATTGGCTCGGAATAACTGACATTAATTAAACATCGATCATTGGTGCAAAAATAAATCAATTCATATTCATCTATCAATTATTGGACGACGAGTATTTGCTAAACCCTCCAATTCTTTCTTACCTTGTCGACAATTGACCAATCATAATTAACCAATTTTTTTCTCTTGCCAAGATGCCCCCCTAAAGTATTCGCTGAACCGGATACACACCTCCATAGCATTAAGAATTAAAAGAATCTTATATAGCAATTACCCTAGTATTCGCAAGTAGTAATTCACTCTTAATTGTTCCAAATCTTTCTATTACAGTCTTACCTAGTTATCTATATAGTATTCGCAAGTAGTAACACACTCTTAATTGTTCCAAATCCTGCTATTACAGTCTTACCTAGTTATCTATATAGTTTTCACAAGAACTCGCTACTTACTAACTCTTTCCAACAATTACGTATTGATGGAATTAGATAGCATTATCCTAACAATATTCAACTTGGCCAAACTTAAACACATTAAGATTAAATTAAACCAAAAACAATCAAGAAAAATTATGAATCAATTATAAAACAATCAGGTTTCACGATTCATAAACTAATACTCATTATTTTATGTCAATATATAAATTAGCTACTCATAATAATTAAATGAAAATAAATAAATAATATTAAAACAAGACATAACTAATGTTATAATAATAAACAAAATCAAACCGTGTAATGAAGCAATGCAGACATTCGCACAATGGTTAAATATAAACACAAATAACTTTGATTTGACTTTAACTAATCCATAGTTAATTCTCATGACTTTCCATATATAAACATTAATAACTAAGATTTGACTCTTGAAATCATTAATAGTCAGCCCTTACTTTACTATTCATATATAAACAGCTAATGAAAAGATTTGATTATAACTAATCAACGATCAATTCTTACTTGACTTTATATATGTAAATACCGATACACAAGTTTGACTTTAATTAAGCAACAGTTGACCCCTTACTTGAATTACTATATTAATAGGTTTGATTTTAACTAATCAACGATCATCCATTACTTGATTTTCTATATATAAACACAAACTAATGGTTTGATCTTAAATAATCGTTGGTCAAATATTCCTTGACTTTCTATACATAAATACTAATAAAAATGTTTGAATTTAACTAATTAACGGTCAATCCTTACTTGACTTCCTTAATATAAATACTAATCAATACTTTTGACTTTAAGTAATACCCTTACTTGAATTTCTATGTATAAACACTATTTAATATATTTGACTTTCAATATGTAAACACTAATGAAATTTTTTGACTTTAATTATTTAAGGTACAATCTTACTTGACTTTTCATATGTAAAAACAAATGAAAATGTTTGATTTTAACCACTCCCTCCGTCCCAGAGAAAATGGAACATTTACTTTTTCACGGTCTTCAATGATCATGTTTGACCAACTATATCTCTAACTACACATAGTAATTTTGCACAAAAAATTGATATTTAGAAAATATATGTTAAGACGAATCTAACAATATCTCACATGATATTTTTATTTTATATATATTAATATATAATTAGAGTCAAAGTTTGCAAAATTTGACTTGGAAAAAGTAAATGTGTCATTTTCACTGGGACGGAGGGAGTAATTAACGGTCAACCCTTTCTTGATGCTATTAACATAAACACTGATAAAAAGACTTGACTTTAACTTATCGAAGGTAAATCCTTACTCGATTTACGATAAATAAATACTAATGAAAATATTTGACTTTAACTAATCATCAATCAAGTCTTGCTTAAATTTTCATATATAAACACTAATGAATATGTTTGACTTTAATTAACTAAATTACTAATTAAAGTCAACCCTTAATTGACTTTCATATATAAACACTAATAAAAATGTTTGATTTTAACTAATAAATGGTCAACCCTAACTTGGCTTACTATATATAAATACTAATAAAAATATTTGACTTTAACTAATCAAATGTTTACCCTTACTTGACTTTCCATATATAATCACTAATAACTAAGATTTGACTCTCTAACTTATTAACGATCAACCCCTACTTGAATTTAAATATTTAAACATTGATAAAAATGTTTGACTTTAATCAAGCACTCGAATTACTATGTTAAAAAAGATTGACTTAAACCAAACAAGAATCATTCCTTACTCGAATATCTATGTATAAACACTAACAAATGGTTTGATCTTAACTAATCAAAGGTCAAACTTTTCTTGACTTTACATATATAAACACTATTGAAAAGTTTGACTTTCACCAATTAATGATCAATCCTTACTTGATTTTCTATATATAAATACAATTAAAAAATTTGACGTTAACTAATAAAATATCAACTCTTACTTGACTTTCCATACATAAACACTACAAGTTTGACTTTAGCTAATCAATGCTCAACTCTTATTTTACTTTCCATCTATAAACAATAATGAAAATGTTTGACTTTAACTGATCAAAGGTTAACTCGTACTTGACTTTTCATATATAAACACTAATGAAAATGTTTGACTTTAACTAGTTAAAGACCAACCCTTACTTTACTCTCTAAACATAAACACTGAAAAAAAGTTTGGCTTTAACTCATCAATGATCAACACTTACTCGACTTTCCATATATAAACACCAATGAAAATGTTTGATTTTAACTAATCAACAGTCAACCCTTACTTTCCATATATAAACACTAATGAAAATGTTTGATTTTAACTTTTAAAAAAGTCAACCTTTACTTGACTTGTCATATGAAACGCTAATAAAAATGTTTGACTTAACTAATCAACAATCAACCCTTGACTATTTTTTTGGTAAGGCAATTTCTATTAATCAATAATAAAGAGAAAAAATACAAGATTTCAATAATCACTCTAAGTCTTTTACAATCATCTCTTTGTATAATTTCTACCCTACATCCAAACTATCTCCTATTTACCACCTTTTAACTTTCATCCTCCACTCTTCTTCGTTTTTACTTGGAAAGCTAAAGTATCAGATTTCAATTCCACATTTGTAAACAGTCTCTTATTATTTTCTAACCAAATAGGAGTATTATATAAAGCAGCAACTTCAACTTCTTCTTCCTTCCGGTTATCATAAATAGCAGCCCCTTCAAAATTTTCATACTCGTAATTTCCGGCAGCTTTAGTTGCCCCTATAAGTTTATCCCAAACCCGCATTCGGTAAATAAGTGTTGTGAACTCTCTGTCCGATCACAAAAACAACATTCCACTGGGCCATTCAAGATGCCAAAGCTGCACAATCTATCTTTTGTCCCCAGCTTACCATTTAGAAGAAGCCAAACAAAAAATGCTTTGGCTGAATACATTTGTTCCACACCACCTTTTCTTTGTACCTTTGCACTTCATCGCCTTTCAGTTTGTAATAGATTTGAGATAATCAGCGCTTTCATTCTCTGCTAACAAAATCCTCCAAATCTTAGTAAACCTTTTCTTTCAGTTTCATTAATGTCCAACTATGTATGTAAGAATACTTGCAATCTTCCGGTTCCTTGCCTTTGAGGTAGTATTCCTGCACCCATTTTACCCACAACATTTCTGGTTTACACCCCATAATTTCTTACACATACCGCTTTGTTCCAGATTCCCGAGTCTTTAATCCCCATTCCTCCATTCTTTTTGCTATTGCATGAAGAATCGTTTTTGCTTTAGCTCCACAGAAGAGCAAGGGATGGTCTGTGAATAGCAGAGTGTGAACCCCCGCATTCTTGCACTTTTGGTGGGAGTCAACATTCCCTTTTTGTATATCTTATTCATCAATCTCATGAAATACTCCATGTCGATAAAAAATAGTAGTGGGGACACTGGATCGCCCTGCTTGACTTTTCTCCCTGCTTAAAAAAACTCTATGTACCTGCCATTGTACAATATGCTCAACTCTGACTTCATTTTGTCCGTTTTAGAACCTGCGTTGGGAACTTTAGCTCTCTCATCTAATTAATCAAGAATGACCAGTTTATACTGTTGAACGCCTTGTTGATATCAATTTGAGCAACACAACGTAGCTTCATTATTTCCACGCCATAACCGTGTAACGATTCCCGCTCTAGTAACATGTTATGCGCAATGTACCTTACTTTTATGAACGCACGCTGATTGTCATTGATCAGGTCCGACAGTACTTCAACAATTAATGCACTTAAATTTTTTGTAATGATTTTATATAGCACTGAGCAACAAGCGATGGGTCTAACATTGGAGGGTACCTGTGGTTGATCAATTTTTGGAATCACTGTAATGAATGCATTTCTAAAAACTTAAGGTATTCGGTCCCCGTTGAAGAAACCTTGAACTGTGCTAGTTACATCGTTTCTAGTTGTATCCCATGCTTCCATGAAACAAAAAGCTCGTATAATCGTCTTTTCCTTGACTCTTTGCCTGATTAATCCATTTCAGATCTCTTTGGATTTCAGCCTTTTCTACTGATTTAATAACTTTAACATGTTGCGATACTTTTAGGATACTTCCCAGTTGTACAACTCTTCCTAAATTCTTTCCACTTCTTCTTATATCCCCAGCTGAGCTTTAAAATAATTGATTAATCCGTCACCTATTTTTCTCTGATCCAGAACCCTTTTGCCACCAATTTCTCTTGGGGGGAAAATGGTATTTCCCTCTCTGTGTCATCAAGATGAATATCGAAAATAAAGAAAAACAGGACACCAAAATTTGGTAACGCGGAAAATCCAAATCGGGAAAAACCGTGGGATTGTGTATCCAAATCTTCCACTATAAGAGGCTATAGTAGGGTTACAAATATCTCACCCAAGTAGGGTGGATTACAAGGTTACTCACACAATGGGGGATGCTCACTAACTAGAGAGGATGAAGACTTCTCTCTAATTCCTCACTCCAAGAGTGGATCTCTCACTAGAAGAAATAGAAGTGTCTATGGCATGTAGTAGATGAGATTGAATGATGAACTCTTTTCCAACACCTCTATTTATAGGTGAACCAAGAATGCTCTAGAATTCTCTTCCATCTTCGCAAAAAACCATAGTAAATGCGTGGAGCCTTCTAGGTAGGGGTGGTAAATGGGCGGACGGGTCAAATAATGTTCGGGTAATATGGGTGATGAAATAATATAGGTATGACCCATTTTATAATGGGTCAAAATGGACCGGGTCAAAATGGG
>JAUOBV010000007.1:4395123-4406075 GCA_032360425.1 Rubia occidens
TAGGATTTGCAGTGGAGGACAATGGCTCGGCACGTACAACTACTATGTTCTTGAAATAGAAAAGTTGGGAAAGGTAATTTACCTTCTGCAACAAAAGTTCTCACAAACAGTTGACTGATTTATGAGAATCGTAATGAGACAGAAGAAACAAGGTAAGTCCTTCAAACAAGAACTCGCTTTCATGGAAACACCGAAGAATTCAAATCAATAAAGTTACTTTTATGAAAATGCACATTTTTTATGCAATCAATAACTTGTGTCAATTAAAGGAACCATCACTCGCCAATTTTGAAAAAACACGCTTCGTAATGATTACTCTGCATATCATTTAATTTATACACCAATTTTCCCCTCATTTTCATGGACATTACTAACATTCCCCAAAATTAAATGAATATTAATCGATTACCATAAAAACTATTTATTTTTCAATTCATTTGCAAAACAATTTTTCATACACCTTCCAAATTCTCACATATAATGTTTCTTTTTCTACCCACGAAGTCATTTCCAGCTTTGCGCCAACCAAATGTTTATACCATAACTGATTTTAAATTTTTCTCTCCCACTCTACATTTACTTCGCTTCAAAAACTATAACGCTCACTTAGCTAAAACAACCACCCTACACTTCGCTCATCATGAATCTATGGTTGGGGTGTTTATGGTATATATATAACCTACTCCGTCTCATAACTAACTAGCAAAGCATCTGCTTCGTCGAATCAAATCGGCTAAATTCATATTTAGAACATGAGAAGGACATGTATACTCTCACCGGTTTACTAACAATGACACTCTTTTATTTTTATTTGATTCACTTGACAATGACACTTTTCACTTTTGACAAAATCAAGATAATCCTCATCCGCTAAATTCACTTTTTATTCTTGCAGTTCAATCTCCTCAACTCATTTCACTTTACAAAAACAAGAAAAGGACAATGTAGGTGACCACTTTTAGTCGAAATTATAGGTTTAGTTCCTTATTTTGCACCATGTTGTTAAAAGGTTCCCAGATTATTACTAAATGTTCTCATTTAGTTCCTTTATTAGACATAACATCTTTTAATTAAGTTATCAGATTATCTCTTCTATCGTTCTTGTTTTCCACGTTCTTTGTTTCTTAATAGAACACTATCATTATTAGAAAGATCGAAGTACTGTTGACTAACTTAAACCAGCCAATAGTATGTCGAAATAAATTGAGAACATTTCGGTATAAAATGGGAACGGTGTGGGAACAATTCGCAAATAAAGGAACGAAACATGTAACAAATCTGTCATTTTCTCTTTAAAAAACAAGTGATTAAGATTATATATGAGACATCACCAACTATAGAAGGCAAATATTTGTTTGCAGATAATAGAACATAAAAACAATTTACTATTGAAGAAGAATACTTACCTACCTTGTTTCAGCCTAATTCAGCTGATTTCATCATCTTCTGACTGATCTGAAAGAAACATGAATTACGCTATTTCACGCAGATGCAAAATTTAACGACCATTTCCACATAGATGCTAAATTTGCAGTGGTAAGAACATAGTTTAAAAAGACAGCAGGCGAAAATTGGACCCCATACACTCGAGAAAGCGAAGCCACAGATGAAACCTCTAGCATTAACAAGGTCACTATACACATAAATAAAACTGTACAGACCCAATGCATCCTTTCCTTCCCACTCTACAGTCTAATTTTAGCTATGTCTTATCTGCTTTACCATGTCCTACTCTTTCCCCGACTACATAAGCCGCAGTACCAGCTGCATATATGTATACATACATGTTAGAGTGTCATCATCATTCTCCAACGATGGAGAACCGGGTGTTTCCTATGAACTGCTTGTTTTCATGCCTTGACAGTCGAATCCGCTTCAGAGAGTATAAAAGATGGTAGGTCTCTGATTCGATATCCACTCCCCCAGAATGATGCGAGACATAGGCCCATGATGGCCATGGCAACAACAGAACAAGCTGGGGGCGCGGCCTGGGTGCTCCCCAGAAACTGGGATGCCAGAAGCCCCGCTAATGTCGAACTCTGCATCCCCGTGCAGAGTGAAATTGTTCGGCTCACTTCCTCTTCCAACCTGTCACAGTAGCAGAATATGTTTTCAGATGGTATTGAGCTACACTTTCACTTGCTCCAGACTTTTATACTATTAAGATCAATACAACTTGTAAATGTAAGGCGCACCAAGAGCATATGGAAAGAAATTCTGATCACGAGTTAAGGGTGAAAACACATGGGAGGGACTCAAATGAAGCGTGAGACTAATATGTCGGCTCTTTTCAACTCGTCATACTCAAAATAGCCAACTCGGAGAGAATAGTGAATGTAGCACGAGCATTGATCAATGATTGATGAACATGGAGTATCAAGTCATAAGGTTCCTGATGCATCCTAAGTGTATCACCAACTGCGGATTATAGACAAAAATATCTTACATGCAAATGATGATACGAGTTATGCCTACCGACATATTGAAAATGTAGCCTATGTGTGTATAATAACAAGTAGATAAATGATTGAAACAAGGCCACTTTTCATGCACACGTTCATCAACAGAAAAGATTGCATGAATGGAGGAGGTTATTACCCTAAGGCTGGAATTTTGGATACCCAGTATCCCAATGCAAGTGCCACTGCATGAAACGTCAATACAGGAGCAACCAATCTCAGGCCCTCTGAGGAAAGTATTTGGCTTCGATTGATAGCAAGAGGGCTGCCAATACACAACGAAGTGCAAGCCATCGCAACAAATGGCATTACAGGTTTCAGCAGAGACACAACTGGTTTAGCATAAGAGTTCAGCACCAGGCCAAGCGTTATTGGGGCAAGGACAACCTGGCAAGGCAAAAAGTATATCAACAAGAAAGCAAGTCACAAGGTGTATCTGACTTATACTAAACTTAAACAACACATGTAATTAAGATCTTGGGTAAATGCAGAGGCAACTATCATCCTTATATTTCCAACAGAAAGTGCTACAGGTACTTTTTCCCCTCATACCTGCAAAATTGATTTTGACATAGCAAATGCATCAACCGGAACAACAGAACCGATCAGAAGCCCGGTCAAAAGAGGGGTAATAACAACTGAAGCTATAGTCGACGAACTGGTCAAGAGAATGCTCAACGCAACATCCCCTTTGCTCAAGAAGCTAGCATAACTCGACAGCTGAGCACCAGCAACACAAGACATGAGGACAAAGCCAGCAAAGAACATATGAGACATCCCAAACGCCCTCGCTACCAACACACCAAGCACCGGCTTCACAGCATATTGCGCAATAAAACCAACTGACAAAGGCAAAGGCCTGCAACAACAATCTCATCAACAAAGCACCCAAGTTTAATGAAGTTGATAAATAAATTAATATAAAAGTGCCGAAAGCGAAACCTTTTGAAGGCAAGAGCAAAGTCATCAACTGAAAGCCCAATGCCAATTGACAACATGATTCCTCCAAGAGCTGGGGCATAAAGCTCCTTTGACACCCTGCACGTTCCATCCGTACAACTTTCTAAGCGTCAGGTACCACTATAAAATGTACACGTAGCTCTTAAGGAGAAAATGACACAAAAATAAAATATACTCAGCTCTGTCTAGACTCTGAATAAACAAATGAGGCCAGATAAACTAAAATAATCAAGAAATCAGACACCTGTTCTTTTTAACATGCGTGTTCAACCTTTATTCTTTCATTTTATAAAACCAAAAACGATGAAAGTTAGTAATTCAAAACTAGAATCTAACACGATCCCAAATGATAATGTTAACAACATATTAACGAGTTTGCATTGATCAGATAAAGTAACTAAGAAACCCCAACAAAATCACACCATGTGAAGGTGGAGGGCTGAGATAGGGCGGAGATTGCCGTCAGCGCCACCACAAAGGGGAGCATTGAGGACAGTATCTGGGAAGAATCCTCCTCTTTCTGGTAACCTTTAATCACACTTTCATCGAGCTTCGCACCGAATGACAATAAGGAAGAATTCCCCGCGCGTTTATGCCACCCGACTTTCCCGATGAACGGAGACGACGTCTTCGAGCATGCCCCGATGCATGAAGCGCCGGAACCCTTCTTCAACGGCGGGAAATTGCGGGGGGCATTGGAATTCTTGGAGCGGAGGAGAAATGATTGTCTATGGGAGGTTAAAGATGGGGTGAGTGATAGAGAGGATAGTATGGACATTATTGATGGGGGATGGGTTTCCGAGGATCGCCGGAGGTGATGGGTTTAGCTCCGGCGACGGGGCGGAGAAAGTTAGGAGCAGAGTGAAGCAGTGTGACGGAGGGAAGATAACGGAAGGTTGGTATTTTATTATTTTAGTGAAAGCGGTATTATTAAATTATTATTTCTGGTTGAATTTTCTTCTGGAAGTGCCTGACTCCTTCTTCTGGAACCAAAAAAAAGAATTAATTTTCTTTTCAAACTTAATTACACATTTATCTCTTTTTTACAAGGCAGAGTCCTGGGAAGAAAGATTGTTATGGAAAAGCGAAGTTTATTTAGAATAATAAAAAGGTAAAGTTTTAATTGTTCTAGAAGCGGACTTTGTAATATTAAAAATTTATTATTCAATATTTATAAATTTATGATTGATTAATGTAACTCCAAAATTTTATCTTCATTTGTTCTAATTTACTGTTTAACCATGGTTTTCCATAATTTATCAAAATATCATCTTTTAAGAGACGAACTCTTTTTCCAATTCAATTAGTCGCTTCGTTTTACTCCATTTTTTGTTCTAAAAATATATATAACATAATTTTCGTTTACATTCATCGCACTAAAAATAAAGAGCCTGTCTCTTGAAAGACAGTCTTTTCATAAGTCATGGAAAGACCAAGGTTTAAAGTGTAAATTTGAAGAAATGAAGATAAAAATTTTGGGTTGTATGAATCGGATTATAAACTTTATAACTATTATATGTTGTATAATAAAATTTTAATATTGCAACTAAGACCGTTTACCTTTTATTATTCTAATTAAACCCCGTCTTTCCCAAAAATTTGCCAAAAATAAATGTGATTCGAAAAATAATTAGAATAGTACTCCCCCGTTCTGTAAAAATGGCAAAAAAAATTGGTCGTCCCAACAAAAATGGCATACTTTGAAAACTAATCAAAATAGTAAAGAATATATTGTTAAATTCTTCCAGTGTTCTCTTTAATTCTAACAACTTCCAGACTAACAAATTTCTCAAAATATTGCTACTTTTCCACAATTGTTCTTTTTTTTTAATAAAGCCACCAATGTAGGTCGTGAGGATTATTTATGCCTCCTCTTACCATAATCAAAATATGCTGTAATATCAAATCGCAGTTCCGATTTCTATCTATAATTAACTATTTAATTATGGAAACCAAATTTCATACGAAAGTGAGAAGGATCGGATGCATCTGAGAGATGTATCCCTCTTAGTAGAGCAGCAGATCAAAATTCCATCAGCAGCAGATCGAAAGTTCATCAGAGTCCGAGTAAAAAAGTTCATCATATGTTTGTGTAGTTAATCCCTTGCCGAATTTATCCTTATTGAAGGTAAACCATTCGCATCTCCTAAAATGGCCATCATTGCTTGATGTGTAATCTGATTCATGGATAGCTCAACCACAGAATCAGCGTTTGCAAAATAGTGAGATGACTGAGCTAAATAGTGAGCAGCCTTGTTTTGTTCTCTGTACAAATGTTGAAAAAGTTTGTTTACCTTCCTGCATCTGCTCCACTTGCCATATCCCTCTCTGAAGCGTCCAAGGGATTGCTCTCTTCCTAGAAAGCATGATGGAATGATGAATGATCAACAACAACTAATGATCATCAACTCAAGTTTCTTCTGGTTGCTTCTAGGAGTTTTCAGATTCATCTAGAAGGCAAGCACAACAAGTGGAAATCAAGCAAGATTGTTTCTCTCAGTTTTCAGTTGTAACAACTAGTTAGTTAGTATTCTGTTAGTAGTTTTACAGAGTTAGTTATGTATAGTTAGAGCATTTGATTGATCTGATTTGTAGCCTATATATAGAAGGCTTGTAAATGAATTTGGTAACTTAATCAATTCACAGAAAATTTCCCAAACTTCCATTCTTGCTTTCAGTTTCATAACCTCTCTGAATTGTTTTTTTTTTTGCTCAAGTTTTGAGAAGATTTTGAGCAGTTTTGAGCAGATTATGAAATCTCTGAATTGTTTTTTTGCTCAGTGGAAATTGCTTTGTTTTTTGCTTTAATTCTATCTTCTGATATTTGTTGAACCGGTTGTAATGGCAGAAGTAGGCCTAGGACATCGCAGAAATCAGTATGTTGCTGATGATGATGGATTTGTGAGGATCAGACCCAATGATCCTTTGTTCTTTCCAACCACAGATCATGCTAGTTTGACAGTGGTTGAGGAGAAGCTGATTGAAGAAACTGCATCATTTGGAGCCAAGCGATGATCACTGCCCTTTCAGCTCGACGGAAGCTGCAGTTCATCACAAATAGAGTTCCAAATCCGGATCCTAAATCACATGTTTATGATCAGTGGATGAAGGTGAATTCAACACTTGTGTCATGGATTCAAAGCTCAATCAGCAAGGATTTTTCATTTCCAAACATATGCGAAGAAACTGTGGGATGATATCAAAGAAAGGTTCTCTGTCAGTCAAGGACCTTTGTTCTATCAACTGATGAAGAGTTTGGGAGAGCAGAAGCAAGGATCTGATTCAGCCACTCAATATTTCTCGATCATGAAGAGCATTTGGGATGAAATAGACATAATAAGGGCGAGATTGAGGTGCACTTGCAGCAATTGTGAATGCAGGTGTGGATTTGATGAGAAAATTAAAATGCAGGCAAATCAAGACAGGCTGCAGCAGTTTATAGTTGGGGTGAACAATGAATATGATGCTTTAAGAGATCAACTTATGGTGATGGATCCCCTACCACATGTAGGGAAGGCTTATTCTTTGTTTTTTAAATAGGAACAACAAAGAGGAGTGCATGATAGTTTTACTAATATGACAGACAATGCAACTATGTTGGTGAAACAAGTGCCAATGCAGTTTAATGTTGCAAGATTTACTCAGAAGAATGAGGAGAATTATGGAAAAAAGCTTCTAAAATGTGAGTATTGTCAGAAGAATGGACATGTGAGAGAGAAATACTTCAAACTGAACGGTTATCTAGATTGGTGACCTGATGCAAATAAAGGCATAACAAGGCCTTATGCTAATGCGGCTACAACAAGTGAGTCGCAGGAAAGAGATCTGAATACTCCACTGGAAATGGGAGATACATACCAGTTTGGGAACATGCAATCTATATGATTCAATCTGTGCTTGAAAGGTTGATGAAAGGGAAATCCAAGGAGTCAGGCCCTGATTATGGTGACATGATCAACTTTGCTTTCTTTGGATGATTCTCAGGTAGCCTTTTTTACTAACTCTGTGAATGCTGCAATTTTCTTTAAGAGTGATGAATGGATTTTGGATACTGGTGCATCATCTCATATGTGTAGTAATTAGTCACTTTTTCATGTGTTAAAACCTGTTCCATATAAAATTCATATCATTCTACCTGATCATTCAACGGTTTATGTTGAAACTATTGGAACTATGAAGCTTTCTAACTCAGTAACACTATATGATTGCCCTTTTTTAAAGATCTTTTAGATTTAATCTCTTATCAGTCACCAAGTTATCTCAGCAAGCTTCTCCGAGCTTTAATTTCTTTCCTGGCTTTTGTAAAATACATGACCTCAAGACTAGGTCAATGATATCAATTACTTCTCAGATCAATGGTCTCTATATTCTAAATCACGGTTCCTTTCATTCCATTGAAATAAATAACTTCTTAGCTAGAAATAAACTGAGTTGTAAACTTGATTAGTCTGCATTGCGTTCTGTTAAAAAGTTTTCCGATGTAGATATTTTGAATTTGCACTACATGTTAGGTCATCCATCAAATGTTGTAATGCAGCATTTGGATCTTCCTATAATGTATAAAGTTTCTACAATTTGTTTATTGGCAAAACAAACAAGATGTTCATTTCCTAATTCACATTCTAAAAGTTCTGATATTTTTTATCTTGTTCATATGGACGTGTGGGGGCCTTTTAAGGTCAAAACCATTACAGGTTCTCAATTCTTCTTAACTGTAGTAGATGACTATAGTAGAGCTACCTAGATCTTTCTTTTGAAAACAAAAGGTCAGGTTCATAATCTGCTTAAATCTTTCTTCATCATGATTCATACTCAGTATAATTAGCAGATCAAAATAGTCAGAAGTGATAATGGAACTGAATTTGTTAATCAAGATTGTCAATCATTATTTTCATCTTTGGGGATAATTCATCAAAAATCCTGCTCTTACACTCCACAACATAATGGAGTTGTAGAAAGAAAACACAGACATCTAATTGAAATGGCTAGGTCTTTCATGCTTCAGTCCAAATTACCACCTATTTTTGGGGTGATGCAATACTGGCAGCTGCATTTACCATCAATAGATTACCATCAGCTGTTCTTAATTGGAAATCACATTATCAAGTTTTCAATAAAAAGCTTCTAGATCTTAATGTTCTCAAAGTTTTTGGATCCCTTTGCTATGTTTGCAAATTCAGTCCACGAAAGCATAAGTTTAGTCCTAGATCTTGTCCTTGTGTTTTCATAGGATGTCTTTTTCATCAAAATGGAGACAAATTTTTTTATTTAGAAAACAAAAAGTTATTGATTACTCGAGATATAACATTTCATGACTCCATCTTTCCATATCAATCATCTAATCAGTTTCACAATCTTGTCATATCTGATCTCCCTTATCATATTTCTAAATCTGTCTCATCAGCTCATACAAAAACATGCATTCCTGATAAAGGTTCTAATGTCCATGAGTCTGATCTTTTATTTCCATTTTCATCAGATTATGATCAGTTCTTTCCATCTGCATCACATTCAGAAAAGAACACCAATGATGATCAATCTTCTGATTTTCAGATTCCAAACTCATCTCACACATCTTTTCCCGCTCCAGATATCACTGATCCTCATCAATCTCAATAAAAAATTCAGTCTTCATTACCAGTGATGAGACAAAGTACAAGATTCAAAATAAGCCACAATGGAAGCAAGATTTTATTGTTAATCATGTTTCTTTATCTGATCAGTATATACCTCTCTTCACTACTGCACATACTGTATTTGTTTTTAAGTTGTTAAAAATTCATGAACCACATACTTATAAGCAAGCTTGTAGTAATCTGGAATGGGTAAAGGCTACGAAAGCTGAACTTGATGCTCTTGAAAACAATGATACTTGGGATCATGTTGCTTTACCTACAGGAAAAAGGACTATTGGATGTGAATGGATCTATAAGTTCGAATGTCATGCTGATGGAAGTGTAGTATAAGGCTAGGCTGGTTGAAAAAGGTTTCTCACAAATTGAAGGGGTGGACTATTTTGATTCATTTTCTTCTGTTGCTAAACAAGTTATAGTTGCCATGACAGCCTCACGAAGCTGGAATCTTCATCAAATAAATGTCAACAATTCATTTCTACATGGATACATCAGTGAAGAATTATACATGATTCCACCTTAGGGTTATCCAGCCAAGCCTAATTAGGTATGCAAATTAAAGAAGTCTCTATATGGTCTTAAACAAGCTTCCAAAGAATGGAATGCTAAGTTCTCTAAATAGTTGATCAAGTTTGGATTGAGGTTGTCTAAATATGATCATTGCTTGTTTGTCAGACACACTGATCAATCATCATTGGTACTTATGATGTATGACGATGTTCTGATCACAGGAACTTCAAAGAGTGTATTATTGACCTCAAAGCTTATCTTCACAAGCTATTCACCATAAAGGACGTAGGGCTAGCTAAATATTTCTGGGGGATAGAAATAGCTATATCTAATAAGGATATATTCTTGAACCAGAACAAGTATATTGTTGACATATTGAAGGATCTTCCCTTGACTGATTGCAGTGCTGCTTCTGCCCCTGTTCCAGCTTCTTAGCAAGCAAATAATGAGAGCTCACCTTTATTATCTGATTCAAGTTCATATAGAAGGTTGATTGGGAGATTTCTATATTTGTCTTTTACTCCGTTCAGACATCACTTTCTTAGTGCATCAACTCAGTCAGTTTGTCCAAACTCCAACTGAGCATCACTAGAAAGATGTTCTTCATGTTGCTAAATATTTGAAAGGCTGTTCTTTCCATGGTTTTTTCCCATCAAAAACTTCACTTTCTTTATCAGCCTATTGTGATGCAGATTGGAACACTAGCAGGATTACAAGGATATTTATAACTGGATTCTACATTTTTTTAGTAATTCACTCATCTCATAGAAGTCCAAAAAGCATAATACAGTTAGAAAATCATCTGCCGAGTCAGAATATAGAGCCATGTCCATGACAGCCTCTGAACTAAAATGGATTACATATTTTCTCACTGATTTTCATCATCCTATTAAACTTCTAGTCCCTTTGAAGTGTGAGAATATTGCAGCTCTGCATATTACGCAAAATCATTTGTTTCATGAAAAGACAAAGCATATTGAAATTGATTGTCATTATGTTTGGGATGCTTATAATGAATGTTTCATAGATCCTTTACATATTTACTCTCAACATCAGTTAGCAGATGGTTTTACAAATCTTTTATCCCTAGCCATTTCAACTTCTCTTTTGTCCAAGATGGGTTCATCTCTTCACAAAATCCTCATCTTGAAGGGGGGGGGGGTGATGGAATGATGGATGATCAGCAGCAGCTCATGATCATTTGCTCAAGTTGCTTATGGTTACTTCTAAGAGTTTCTGGATTCATATAGAAAGCAAGCAGCAAGTGGAAATCAAGAAAGATAGTTGCTCTCAATTTTTCAGTTGTAACAACTAGTTAGTAGTATTACAGAGTTAGTTATGTATAGTTCGAGCATTTGATTGATCTGATTTGCAACCTATATATAGAAGG
>JAUOBV010000007.1:4668190-4679182 GCA_032360425.1 Rubia occidens
AGGCTGAGACAGTGAACAAGATATTTATCTCCCTACAGGCTGTAATGGTTGAGATTATGAAATGCAAGGGAAGCAACAGGTTTTCACTACCACACCTAAAGAAAGACGCACTTGCACGTATTGGTTTACTACAGAACGATGTAGATGCAGATACAGAGCTGGTTAGAGAGAGTGTTCAGTTCTTAGCAAGCCACAACAAGACCGATAAGATAACAAAGATAGTGGCAGAGCTGGGCAAACTCGACGAAAATCAGCAAGCAGGTTAACAACTCCAGATTTAGCATCTTTAGTTAATGATCGTGTTGCATGCTTTTGTTTAGCTAGTAAACATGATGTAATCAGTGCCATGTTTATGCTGCAACACCTAATCATTTTGTATGAACTGACACTGTTTAATATAATCGCTGTTTTATTTTAGTTATCCTGAGGTAGTTGCCACAAACTTAGAGTCCAATGCATTCAGTACTACCATCCTATAAGTTCAAGTACCAATGGTTGCATATCACATGAAACAGTCATTGATAAACATGGAGCAGCCCTTAAGAAACATGAATGATCAACGTCTTCCTAGAACCACAACAAAAAATTCATTTAAGCTCCCAAATCTATATTACCTCAGTACTGAATGAGGTTACATACTGAGGCACAAACTCAGGCAGAAATCATTTAACAAGCTCCCAAATCTATATTACCTCATGGCAGAAATCAGAATAGCACATACTGAGCTAACATACTCAGGCACAACATCATTTAACCTCACATAACTAGGCTAACATTCTCAGGTACAACAACATTTTAGCACAAATAACTGAGCTAACATACTCAGGCACGGCAGTCACCGAAAATGGATTAGAAGGAACCTGTTCGAAGACAAAATACTTCACCTCCAGAATATAGTCTAGTCATCCTTCCAATGGGGGCTTAAAGCCCCCGGTTGCCACTACCTTGAACTTGAGGGACAATATCAAAAAAATTATTAGAGAGGGAAATTGTGAAATTCTTAAAATTTGATTAACACATACAAACAACAACATAGTCTGAAAATGCCTAAAATTTCAGCAACAACATTTGCCCAGCAACACATGCCCAGTAACATAAGCCCAGCAAAATTCCAGAAACAGCAAATTTACAGAACATACAGTGACTGCCGAATTCTACCGTACTTTATACCGGAGAAAATGTAACCTTTTTGAAGAGTCATTAGTTTGAAACAGATCTGAGAAAATTTTCAAATTTATGATGTCACTTACATATTGGATTACAGTATGTTTTGTTCATTTTAAACTAACACAACTCTCCAACTTTGATTTACAGATTGTAGTTAACAAACACAACTCTCCAACTTTAACTTATAGATTGGAGTACATGGTGTTTTCTTCAATTTCACTTTTTAAAACTTTTGAGGCCGGGATATTTTCTACATTTTATCTTTCCAAAAATCAAGTGCACCACCTCATTTGTAGATGCAGTACATGCTAGTAACTACATATGCGTGTATATACTCCACATTGGTAGCACACAAACAATAAAATAGATGAGCAACATCCAGGCACATGTGGCCAAAAGAGAAGTTAATTATTGAAACTACAGGGTCCGTAATCAGAGGGCCAAGAATATGCATATATGGTGAAAAATGGATTAGAAACAAATAAAATTCTGAAAACACACCGTTTCTTTGGCAGAAGTAATGATCGATTCCCAGGCTCTACCCAAGCTTCGGCTGCCAGACCTGGGCTTTGCTGCCGGCTGGTGCCTGCCGGCACAACCACCACGGAGGACTTCCACCGGCGGCGCCAGAGTAGGTCAAAAATTGATGACGGAGTCTTGAGGTGATGTTTCACCTCCAAATCGGAGAACCTATCTTCCGCCATAGACGCATAATGAGTCTGGTGGAGACCCTGTGCTTTGGGGGACCCCACTTCGCCACCGCCGACGGTACATACAATCGGAGAAGCCAACGGTCCCACGGCTTTATCGTCACCGACCCCAAATTCAATGCCCGGAGTGTCCACCACTCTGGCGCCGGCGCTAACGTCACATTTCGGAGAAGCAGTGGGTCTCTCGTTCTTCCCGTCGCCGGCACCAAAATCCCAGGCCGGAAGAGAGCTCCTGAGCAAAACTCGAAAACCAGGGCCCAGGTCGCGATCTACTGCAGGAGCCTCTGAATCGGGCACACAACCGATGTTCATGTCAAGTTCATCAGAGAACCCACCCCAATCGTCGACGGGCTGCGAATCTGTAAAGAGATCATCCTCGTCGGCCTCAGGACCCATAAATTGAGAATCAAATATTAGGTCATCGGGGGTTTCAAGTGGTGCCGCAGTACGGGGGAAGAACTGCAGACTCCGGCCGGGTGTGTAGCTTAGATTTCGATCCGACATAGGAGAGACGAGGTGTGCGATTTTTAGAACTAGGGTTTTCAGCTTTTTTGAATGGGAAGAGGAAAGGGGGAGCTTCTGGAGTGTGGTTTGGAAAAGAAGTGATAAGAACAAAAATGAGTAAATGCAGATAGTTGAAAGAGTAAATTCAAGTCTGGTGTTGGTTGGGTGCCAGACTATTGAATTAAAGTCGAATTGTTAGTAAGGTTTTCAGTTTTAGTTACTTAGTCTTATTAGGTTAAGTTAATCTGTAGTTTTTATATAATTAATCATGCTGAAAGTTTATTATTGTCATTGGTTATGCTGAAATTTAATAAACTTAAAGGGTCAAAATTGTTCTTGTACTTATCAATATTTTTCCATATTAGGAAAGATTTGAAATAAGCAATTTAGAGTGGGACGGATCAAAAAGGAAAATAAACAATTTAAAGTGGAACGGAGGGAGTGTCTTGCTAAGGCAAAATCTTGGGAAGAATCATCTTTTCAAATAGAAAGACAAGACATTATTTAATTAAAATAATAAAGTATATTGTAATTTGCAATTTAAACCGTATTTCAAGAAAGAAAGAAAAAAGGCAAATGAAATTACTTTAGACGCCGCCTGCAAAATAGCCGAGAACAGCACTTTCTCAGAAACCCTCCAACGACACCGGGTCCATCGGCGGCAAGCGTAATCTCAACCGCGCCTCCATCCTCATAGTTGATCATCGGTCGGCGGCGGAGGTGCCTCAACCTAAGCCCCGAAAATATGCTCCGATCAATTAGTTTGTAGAAGAGCAGAAGTCCGATCCACATTGCAGCGGCTCCGGCGGCTTTGCGTTCAAGGAAGTGTATCTAAACCAGAGAATAAGATGCTGGATAATCATACCCCTGATTCGGTGGCCTTCGCAAACGCTGCCCCTGTCAGACGATATGCACATCCCAATCAGCGGTACTACCGGGATTCATGCTCTTAGGATTTAAATATTTTTTAAAGCAAGGAAGTTGTTTTATGAAGTTTGCTTATATTCGTTTAATTTGTACTGCAGGAACCGTGGACTCGGTAGGCGTAAATCTGGAGGAGGCGCGGTTCACTGATCAATTTCTTATTTTTGTTTAATTTTAACTGCCACATTGCATACCGTATTTTTATTGGTATGAATTACCTTGTACTACTGTCTGTTCTTTTGGCTTTTAAGTTCTGTCCGAATTTATTTTCCCTTCTTGTATTTCTTCCGTTTTCTTTTATCAGAATAGGATATGATAGAGTGTATCACAAGGGTCGTGCTTTCGTATTTTAGTTGCAATTATGGCTCTTCTAGTGGATCAGAAGTCATAGTTTACAATGGCTGGGGAAAAGCTTGCCCCTGTTTTGATCAGATATAGGGTTGCCTTTCCCCATTCACGGCACATGCTTAGTTAGATCTTTTTGTATGAGTGGCTGCTTGTTGCTTGTCCATATCTTTATTGGGGTTTATGCCACTTTTTTTCACTAAAGGAAGACCATGTGTGGAAGGAGTTTGTTGAACTCTCATCTAAATATTCAGAACCCTGTCTAGTGTAAACTTGACGAAGAATTATTTCCACTTGCTACCGCTGGTTCTCTTAATAAATTTTTGCTATCTTGCTTTGACCTAGCTTTTTTCTCTTGTTTCTTTGTTTTGCTGCTTTTTCAATTGTTTCCTTTGGTTGATGACATGATTCAGTTTTGAACTACTCTTAAGGAAGGGAAGTTAACTTTGATAATCAATGTGCCTTTTAAAGAACGCGACGAGTCAGTATAAATATCATTTGTATGTAAGTTCTTGTTTTGATACCGCTAACAGTTACAATGGAATTTTTAATTATTGGAAAATATAAAGGATGCATTAACATGTAAAAAATTGTTTATATATTAGGAAATGAGGTGAAAGACCTTCAGATATTCTAGTACAGCATGTAAAAAGAAGAGAATTTTGATGAACAAGTTGAGGCTTGCCATAAAGACTAGGAGGCTTGTAAGATTAAATTACATGGCCTATAATATATGCTTGTATCTCGATGATGAGTTGGATGCATGCCATAACTTTACCTCTACATTCACAGTTAATTGGATGTTCATAGTGGAAGTGTTTGATTTTAATTTTATTTAAATTTAATAGGTGGATATTTTTTCTTCATTTTTCTCTTCTACTTTTGATAATACTGGTTTACAGATCGACTGGAAACTCAATGTGGTGTCTCTAGGAATGTTCCTATTGGATATCTTGGAGACTCGGGCAGCAGCAATCGTGTAGGTGAAATCTCTTCAATGAGGTTAATACCATTACATGGATGTTCCAACAATGAAACAGTTCAGCTTCTGAATGATCGTAAGTCTTGTTGGATTCTTTGTTACCGGATGATATTGTCATGTATTATGTTCCTCAAGCAATCGGGAAAGCGATTTATAAAATACAGACTGCTTAGTATTTTTCATTCTTATGGAGTCTTTTTATCATTATACGAAAGTTATTGTGTCACTTAGCTACTGGTATTTGATCCATGTCTTGGTTTGTCTTTTGGATTGGTTTGCTGTATAAGTGCATCAGTTTGTCATGTTTTGGTCAGTTTCTGTCCTGGTCTTGTATTTTTCATGAAATAGTTTGTCAATAATCTTTCAATGTGGGTTATCAACCTTGAACACTAACGTGTCTGTTCTTAATGCAGGCTGGTCAGCAGCAATAAATGCTCTGAATAGTTTACCAGAAGATTCTTCCGGTGCGTATTTTTACTGTTTTTTACTTCAGTGTTCTCCGTATCATTAAAATAGCTGGTGTTTTATATTTCATCTATCTAAAAGTCACAATTCTACTAAAGTCTATATGCAATGTCTTTTTCTTGTCATGGATAATTGTCTCATAAGCGTATTACTGGGTAACCTCTGCGTACCAGCTGTTTTGTTCTTAATGTTCATGAGTTGCAAGCATTGTTTCTAAGCTGAGAGCCTGAGATGCAGTAACTTTAATTACAGTAGTTTGTGCGTCATATTTCACTCATAAAATAATGCTATGGAAATGAATTTATTTTTTTGCATACTCCGATAATATCTTTGCTTGATTTAGAGTAGTAGACAATTAGCCTATGTGAAATGTGATCGCTGATCTGCTCATAACATTGACTAGCGGCTTGCTCCTCCATAAAAAGAAAAAAACAGCCATGCCTTATATTAAGCAGATTACTCTTGAAGCTGCCTCGTTTGTTTTATAAAGCTGGTTGATAGTGGGAAATATTACCTCGACCTTGCTGCCATTAGGAAGTCAATGTATGTTGTTCATGGAAGGCTTCATTACAAAGTAAAAACGAAAGAAGGGTTTATGGCTCCATGGACTGGCCCTGCAATAATTTTAACTAGATAAATTGCCTTCTGTCTAATAATTACATGTGATGAAACTTGTTACCAGTTTTTTCTCGTGTTAACAAAATGAACCTGAGAAATAAGCACTAGTTAGTAAACTAGTGCAGTTAAGTAGTTAGGTGTACATGACATATTTCCATTGGAAATCTGTGGGAAATTCATCCTTTGCTTCGCTTTAGACAATAGATTCATGGTCTGATTAACATATAAGCTGTTTTCAGTTTCAACAGAACGGCCTGTCATGTATACAAGAAGTGGACAGTCCTGGGGACAGTCGATACTTCCGCATCTGGTAAGATAGATATGGTTTATTCATGCAAACGTGCTTACACACATACTCTTGTCTCTCTCACTCACACTGATACTTGCCTTCAGATGGTACCAGCTGCTGCTTCTGGCGGATTGAAGAAGGATTTTGAAAATGAACTACATCAGGCAATACGTAATGCAAATGCTGGTTCTGCTCCCAATCCAATGTGATGGAGCATTTCGTATTCAGGCAACTTTGAATTCATGGTCATTTAGAGAATGTGTTGTATCTGATAAATCATATCAAATGTGCTATAAGAACCTGGTTTACCTGTAGACGTGCTTGCCTTGCTAATTAAAGAGATGTGATTGGCTTTGCTGTGAACTCTGGCTTTTAGGAACAATGTTGGCCTTGTTTGACTAACTTAACGAGCTGATTAACTGGTTGTTTATGACACATTTGACTTTGTAAATTGTATTTGGCTGAGGCCAGTTATCTTTCTGGTCGTCTGTAGACTGATGTGAAAACTGGAAACATCCGTTCCTGGTTAAAATGGGTTTACCTAGAGTATAACCTGTTCTTTCAACCAATTTGTAGAAATCAGTACAGATTGTCATACAATTGTCATGAAACAAGGTGATAAGGTGGTTAATCAGTCCAGACAGGGATTATTCCCTGAGCAGCCAAACGCTTTTCGACCCAGAATACAATGTGTTTGTCTGTGATTTTCTTTTCATCTACGAGGAAAGGCTCCACCGTGCTAACACCTTGACCATGAGAAGATAGAGAAAACCCTCTTGGACCTGCAAAGTAGTTGAAACTCTGATCAATATTCGGCCTCAACCAAACAGAGATCAATGGGGGTAGATAGAAGGAGTTGGGAGCTGGATGGAGAGTCGGATTTCCTAAAATCCCATCATGCGACGGTTAAAATCTTATTATTATAAAAAAGGAAAAGAAATAGAGAGAGTTGTGTGGGTAACCTGTGACAACTCCATCTGGGAAGAACGCCCAAAAGGTGTGTGGAATTTCCTTTTTAAGGAAAGAACCTTCAAGCTGTGACAATGTTTCAACAATCAAAACAAACCAACCAAAACCAGCTAATCACATTTGAACGTTGGATCAACTGATGTTTGATCATTAATACTTTCAACCATGTGATTAAAAATGATGAAAATTTGATAATTTGAAAATACTAGTCGATGAACATCGATACTGAAAGAGTACTAGGAATCCTGACCGTATTGTCCTCAAACTTGAGGTCGAGTTGGGTGATATCTTGCTGAGATCCAAGAATAGATGTTAGTGAAGGAATGACATCCTCCTCCATCATTGCCGGCAAGGGTTTTGCCGGAGCTTTTGCTGCAGGTTTAGGCTTGGTTGGGGCTGTGGTCGCCTCCTTATCCTCTTTCTTCTCATCCTTTTCCTCCTTTGTTTCCGCAGCAACTGGTTTCAACAGTTGTGAATGAATATTCTACCGACTGATTTTTAAAACTTTGATGAAATTTGAAAGACTAGGGTATTCACCTGCAGCGGCCGGAGTTTCCTGAATTGCAGAACATCGGAATTTCGCACAGCTCGACGTATGCTTACTAGCTACCATCTGAGCAGATTATGAACGTAAGATAAGTCTCAGTGGACGAAAAGTGACAGGAAATCATGCATGGACGTACCGAACATGAAACGCTGGAGCTGGATTTCGATTTCTGCACAAATCTCGATGACGAGAGAAAGCTCGATATGGCAGCCGATCCCCTGCATCCTGCTGCAGCAGCCATTAGAGCTTCTGGACTTCTTGGGACTCAAACAGAGCAACACTGCTATTGTGCTTGAATTTCTATACTTCTTGCTTCTGCTGTCACTATTTACAAGCTCTTTTCATCAAATTGCTCAGAAAGAAGCTCCAATGGATGGATGAAGTTTAAAAGCAAAAATTGCAGACCCGAGAACCCGAAGAAAGAGTACATTATTTCTCTCTTTTTTGATAAACCTGAGAGAAGAGGATTTGTAGTCCACACACTGCTTCTTGGTTGACCAAGGGTACATGTGCAAATATTATTAACTTCCATTTTAATTTTTTTCCAGGGCTGTTCTGTAATTTGGGAATTGTCCAGGTCTCAGCTGAAGTTTCATTTTTCCCGGCCGTTATTTTTGCCGCCCGTCTTTAGAGGTTATCTTCTGTCAGGTTTCAATCAAATTGTACTTCATTCCTTAAATTAGGGAATGTGTCGGAAACTGACATATCTGACAGAAATGCTACCCACGATGTGACGCGTCAATCATTCGTTCTCTGCTCCCCTGTTATATATCAATTCAGGTAACTCTCTTTCTGACTGTCCAGTTCTTCTTGTCATGCTTTCCGGTGGAATTTGAGTTATGTTTGGTCCAATTTCGATCGGAGGATTTAACTCTCCCTTACCCTGAAGGTGAGTGGTCGGGTCAGATTTGAAGCCTGAAGGTTCGGTGCCCTTCGATTGCATCACGCATAATTCTCATTGCCCTCTTGTAGGTCAGGAATTTCTAATAAATTGTCTGGCTCAGTTTCGACCGGAGAATCTAATTCTCCCTTTCCCTGAAGGTTAGTGGTCGGGTTAGCTTTAGGTTATGAACTTCCGGTGCCCTTGGATGGGGTAACGATGCTTCCCCCTGGGACTCTTGCAGGTGACATTTTTACAGTGAATGGATCGAGCCACTAAAAGGAGGAAGGCTTATGCTGAAATTCCCACGGAGGAAGAGGCGAGGATGCTCGCCAAATGAAGGCTGACTTATGGCAACAAAAGAAAAGCTGCAGTTGGCCCAGCCAGTCCCACGGATGTGCCATTCAACAATAATTGGTTGGAAGATTTGCTGACCAGCTTGCCTATTGGTATTTATTTGCAGCTTTATCTTTTGTTTGCCTTTTGTTTGGTCATTGACTATGAGTTACAGAATTTTCATGTTTTCCAGCTCTTTCTGAATGTATGTTTGTTTTTATTGCGGGGTTTCCTTCTCTCTGAAGTTATGTAAAGACAGCATTCCTTTAAGAAGTTTTGTAAAGGCAGCAATCACAAGAATATGACAGTGTAGAAGTAACCTTCAAGTCATATTTTTAAGAAACCTGGTTGTATTAAAACTGCAAGTGAGCTCGAACTCCTGGAATCCACTTATTTGCCAGACAGTAATATTTCAAGGTCATTTCTGAGAGATCGCTTAAGAGTAGTTTTTTTTACGAAACTCAGCACCCTTGATGAAGCAGAGAAGGCCCTGGTTGTCTTTAAAAGGCATTTGATGTTAGATTCCTAGAATCCACTAACTTGCCTAGCAGCAATAGTCCAATGTCATTTGTGAAAGGCCACTTTACAGTCAAATTTAAGTTTGGAACCTCAGCAACCTTGATGAAACATACAAGGGAAATCAACTAAAAGAAAGGAAAAAAAAACTCACAGAGAAGCCTGCACTAGATGGATCAGTCATATGTTGATTGCCTTCTGTTTTCAAATTTCAACCTGCATGCAGATTGCCCCTTCTTCTTGTTAGTGCCTCTAAGCAATTATCCCTTTTCATGAACTTTAATTATATACTATGTATTTGGGTGACATTGGTTAGTTTTTCTTTGCTTTTACTCATATTATATTAGTTTTGCTTTCTGTATCAGCCTGCTTTTCCATCTGTAAGAAAATGACCTAAATAAGTGGGGAGAAATAGAGAGTGGCCATGAATATTAAACTTATGTTTTCTTTGCCTTCAATAGCTTTCCATGTTCAGATTAAGCTCAATTTAAAATTTCACCCTCTGAAGCATAAGTTACGTGCTCTGAAATTATTGCATCCCAGCATGTTGAAAGCAATGCACAGGTGACTTTGAAAAGTCCCGTCCATAGCTACGTGCAAGCAAGCATGGCTGTAAAAAAATTGAACCTCAGATTCACCTGCCAGACCAAGTCACTCAGTCGAAGCTATTGTTGAGTAGCTATATGGAATATAATAAATTTGAATAACCACCCCGATCATCCCACCAAAAGCAGCTGGGCTCTGAAAAAATAACAAATTTCTTAACCGATAGAATCAAAGTAGAACTTGATTATATTTCATTTCATATAACTGAAATATTTCATTTGTAAAAAAAGGCCTTTCATTCTCTTCAGATTATGTATGAATGCTTTCTTCCTCTTTCCACACCGCTGCTCCTTTTGCAGCCTTGTAGATTCAGTCAGTGTTTCTCTTTGTGAATGAGAAAAAGTCCCGTGACTTGGTCTCTGCTGCACCATTTTATCCACCACCAAAATTAGACGATGAATGTCTAGCCTTTTTGCCATACGAGGTCAAGTAGTGTTTTATATGCATCGTCTATGCTGCACCGAGTCGGGGACGGGGACATATACGGGTACGGGAAACGTCAAAACATAAATATTTTGGATACAGGTACGGCAAGGATTCGTAGTAATGTCTTCGATAAAAATAAAATAGTGGTACTTTCTAAAATGTTCTTTCAACAAATTAGAGCTAGAGATTAGTAGATTTTTGAAGCAGTAATAACATAGCAACATAGAATTAACTCCACTTGTGTTCTTGGCTTTTTATTAGTAGTATAATTTAGGAATCGGGATGGAAACGTTTCCTAGAACTACCCATCAAGTATCCGATATGGGACGTCCCCGGTCAGGGGCGGATGTAGCTAGTAACATGGGGTAACCATGGTAAAAAAAAGGGGGGTATTAGTATTTGGTTACCCCATGTAAATTTTTTTTATCATTAATATTAAATATAATTTTTTTTATATATTAGTGATTACCCCATTGAAAATTTTCTGGATTCGCCACTGTCCCCGGTACGGGTACTTCACCCTTGGAGCCGTCCCCGTGCAACATAGTGCATCGTTGTATATTTATTCAGTTACTTTTTAATTAGCAGTCACGTTAGCTGTTACTTTCGATTGTGCCTCAGTGTGAATGTCTTCTGCTGGAAAAAAACTCTGCCTATGAAATTGTTAACCAGTTGATCAGTGCTTAAGATTCCTTGTTAAATATGAGT
>JAUOBV010000007.1:4703448-4714721 GCA_032360425.1 Rubia occidens
ATATATATATATATATATATATATTTCTAGTCAATTTTGTTTTGTGATTTCCTCAATATATATATATATATATATATGTATTTCTAGTCAATTTTTTTTTGTGATTTAGTACATGCCTCAAAAGATTATACCACTTTTCCCCACTGAGAAGACCCCTGTTGTTCTTAGGTTCTATGGGACACAGTGGCATATGAACTCTCAAGGGATGGGAAGATGAAGGCCTTGTCCCCAAACGGTTTCAGGGAGTTCCTTTCTGGGAACCGCCTATGCATCAGGCACACCCTGTTCTTCGAGGTGATAGAAGCTAGGGGGTCAATCGTCTTCAAGGTCATCATACTCCGAGCAGATTGAGTTTATTGTAATTTTCCGTTATGTTGAAATCATGAGACAATTCTTAATATAATTTAATTACTATTTGTAAGGATGCATTATTAACTTTTCTAATAATTTAAGTACTTCAATTAAACATTATATAATTGACTGTTTTAAATATAACATCTTCATTTTAAAAAGTCCATTTCTTTATGTTTTATCCTATCTTTTATATATTAGCGACATCGCTATTTTGTTGCTTAACGTGTCAATTAGAATGACATATAATGTGATTTTGCACGTTCTGCTGAAACAACATATGCAACATTTCACGCCATTCGGTAACATTATTTACTCTATTTTTTATATTTTACCTTGGTGGATAAAATAACCAAGGGAAAAAACATATTATTTTCCTCGATTCTTTAACCTAGGTAAAATACTTTATTTACTTCAAAAAACAAACCCGAGGCAAAAGAAATTTTTACCTCATTTATTTGACCTAAGATAAAAAAAACAAGGTAAAAAGGGTGAAGCAATAGGTCTAGTTTCTTTTATTGCTATTTTATGCTTCTCTTGGCTTATCTTTTGGTAGCTTCTTATGATAGAGTATGCTAGCTTCACTCATTCACATGATTGAACCTCTCATTTGATTTGGTATGCTGGTTGGTTAGATTGTCTTAGTTTCTTTGGGATATGAGAGTGTGAGAGATTCTTATGTCTTAGGGACTTGGGTAGTCTAGGAATAAAAATGCGGGGTGTTTTGGAAAAATTCTTTGCATGCTATATTACGCTTAGATAATTACTTGTTCTTGTTTACTCAAGGACGCATGTGTTTCCTAAGGCATTTAGCATATCTTTTATTGTGTTTTGCACGGTAGATTGCTATAGTTAGGTGAGTTTACATTACTAGGGGTTTAGATGGCCGTTTATGGTTTTCATATATAAATCTTTCATTTTGTAGCTTGCTATAGATCTAATAGATTCTATGTCCATACGAACGTCTAGATTCGTTTTTGTGAGCTTTTATTTGTAGATTGCTCGTAGACACTTTAGACTGTGTAGAAGGTCAGTCGCAAGAATGGTAGTAGATAGTAGAAGGCTATTCGCAAGGATTGTAGTAGACTGAAGTCCATGGGCTGAAAACGTGGTACTGGATGGATGCACTAAAGAAAAGGAGTCAAAGTATGGATGGAAGTGAAGACTGGTACGACCCGTGTACATTTACACATCATGTGCTAGACCATTGGCTGATGAGACTTAGTCCCAACACTTGTCATGTACTTTTTCACGGCATGTGCATTCAGAAGTTGAAGACGCGGACCTCCCGAGCCTCGCAAGACTTTGTGTGGCTGCGTGCTCAAAAGAAGAAGACATCAACACTAGACGGAGGCTGCACATTTTTCCAAGTCGTACACTCAGAAGGCCAAACCAACACTCCAGTGTATGGCCCACGTGTTTTAGAATGGGCCGCGAGCTCTGATTGGCCGAGAAACACCTCCAGTCCGCAGCTCGTGTTATTGCGCGGCCTATGCCAACGTGGTTGCTAGGATTTCTACTCTTTTTGGGCTTTTCTAAGGCCTATTTCCACCTACTATATAAGTAGTCACTAGTATACTAGGGTTAAATTTTGGTCATAGTTCTAATTCCTTGGTTTAGGAGTCGGTAGAGAGAATGATACTATCTCCTCACTTCATTTATTTTTCCTAGTTTTTGCCTAAGGCATTGAATCCAATGATTATATTTTGTTCAATATCTATAGAGTAGTTTAATTACTTGGGGAATCATTTGTATTAATGACTAGTTGTTGACTTTGTGAGATTATTAGATTTCCCTATCTTTTATGTTCTATGAATAATCAGGCTTGATTTATGCTTTATGTTCTTGTAAGATGTATGCCATATAGGTTCTATGATACACCTGTAGATTCATGTGTAGTATACCATCATGCTATGTTTGAATTGCTACCTTGGGAGAGTGGGTTAGAGCTATTGTAGGTTCATAAGTACTGGGGAGGTGAGTGCATGAATGTTGTCCCGAGAGTACCATCCCGATCATTAGACTCTAACTTGATTGTTTTGTCTATTCATGTTAGGGATGATAGATGCCCTAATGAGGAAAACCCCCCGCTTACCTCTATAGTGTGAGCATTGTAGTTTGTAGCAACTAGGGTTGTTTTATAGCGATTAGAGTCATTTCAACCCTAAAGTCGTCACGAGATGCCAATTCCTTTTCCTCATTAGGCCTATGGATTAATGTCCATAATGGAGTTCCCGAGACGTATTTTCCTCACTCTCATATCTAACGGTTGTGACCTACGTATGGATTTGTTCCTTTACGCGAAAGTGCTTTAGCGTTAGGAGTGAGGTTGATAGGGAAAGAGGAGCAGATCCATAGTTCAATCGATGCAATTTCCTTGATTATGGAGGTGGTGTGGTAGCTTCATAAAGTAGAGAGAAATCTTTGTGTGACAGACATTGGAAATTCCCAGCTATCTCCACACTATGTGACATAGACATGAGATAGGTTTATATGCCTTACATGTGATAGAATATATGATCAAAGTCATTCATCGGTCATGTTACGCAAAGATCCCCAATGGTAGTTTATCTTGCTTGCATGATAATTAGTTGTTAAACAAACCTCCCCCCTAATATTATGTTTGCAGCACTAGTTATTCTCGACACACAATTGGAGTGACGTCTGATTGTGGTTGTGCCTAGTTAACTTTCTAATTCTAGTATCTTTGTGGGCGACCCTGGACTTGCCATTAGCTACTTTATAGTAGTTAGCAGTTAGCAGTTAGCATGAGAGCAACTCTATAAATTTCTATCTTTGATTCAATGCGTCGTGGGATAATTCTCCCACAAGGTAACGACCTCGTGGAGTGCTGGTCAATGATCCTTGGAACCTTCAGTATCCTAAACAAATCATTCCCAAATTCACATTGAGCAAACAAATGTTGAGCAGTTTCAGTTTTCCTGAACCTACTGCATACATATTGTCCATTTAGAATGCCAAAGATCTATAGTTTATCCTTTGTTGCCAATTTACCATTTAGTAAAAGAAAAATAAAACATCTATGTTTTGGCTGAATTCTTTTCTGCCATTCTACATTTCCTTTGTATCTGTCTGCATCACCACCTTTCAGTTTGTCATACACTTCTGAGAACATCAACTTTCCCTCCTTGTTTATAAATTTCTTCAAATCCGGGTAGATCCTTTATTTCAGTTTAATTAGTGCCCTCAATGGTCAGCTGTGAGTGATCGAGTGTTTGTAATCATCTAGTTCAGTTCCTTGAGATAATATTCGTGCACCCATTTTACGCACATGATATATTTTTTCTGACTTAGATCTCACAAGTGTTGGCATAATGCAACATTGTTACAAACTTCAGAATCCCTAATCCGCATTCCCTTTTTTCATGCTTTTACATAATGATCCCCAAGCAGCTACTATAAAGCCTCTTTGTTCTTCATCTCTTCCCCAATGGTAGTGATGATACGTGAAATGCATGTTTTCTTAGAGTATTTAACATAACTTTTTAGATGCTTTTATTGGTGGATAGTTACATTATTAGGTGTTTTATATGATAGGAGGTTAGAATAACCTTGTGTGGTTATTTGCACCAATTTCCCTATTTTGTAAGCATTTAGTGTCTAACGGGTTTACCTCTATGATTTGGTCAATTTCTACTTGTTTTTTGAGGTTATTTAGAGATCATCATGGAGAGGATGATTTGAAAGGATGGTAGAAGATTAAAGAGTTTCATTTACATGAATGGTAGAAAACGGAAGGAAACTTATAAAGTGGTAGAAGAAGGTAGAAGAAACAGAGAAAAGTAGCTGATGAATAATGATATAAGAGTTGGAACCAAGTTTTGGGAATGATCCAAGATAAATTTGTATCCAAAAACAACGTTATTGGATTTTTGTTTGTGATAACTATAAAATCGTCTACAACAACTCCCGGATAGGATTAGCGGTCCACCCGTACAAAAATAAATTCAAGACCTAACGGACATGGCCCCAGAAAATGGACCGTGCAAATCTGCATGGTCAGTGTCGATCAGTAGTGTTCAGAAACCAATCTTAATGAATGGACCGTGCAAATCTATACAATCCGTACCACCCTGTTACATGTGATTAAATCTACACAATCCGTACCACAGATTATTAAGACAAGATATACACACCAATCTCTTAAACCTTCCAAACAACCCCTACATATGTTTAAATCACTGAAAAAAATACAAAGTAAGATCAATACCTGAACTTAATACCACTTTAGATTTTGACAATCTCATATATGGTATAAATGTGAAGTAATTACAACCAGTATAAGGAAAATATACATGGTGGTATATACATAACTCACCTAGTTTCAATCAGTAAAAACAAGCTTTATAGTAATCACTTCGCCAGAAGAAACTGGTCTGCTAAATGCACATACCGCTTCACCTCAGGTAATTAATCCTAGAATTGGCGGAAAGGCACGATTCACCATAATACCCTTTGATAGACCACAACTTAGGAGAGATTAGCACAATATGTAGACCATGCTCACATGATCAACACCCTATAAATAAAGTCAGGAAACTACAAACTAGGTAAGTCAATTTTAACTAGGAAATGCTCACAATAAAGGCAACCCTAAATTGGGTGTCAGAGCTTTCTCCCCGAAGACAGACTCTAGGGACTTTTCCAGGGAATCAAAGAGGTTGGACTCGCCGTAGCTAATTCCAGGAACTGTTACAACTCGGAAGGAATCTCCCATATTAGTGACATTGACTATGGGGATCATTTTTCTTTCTAGGTTTTTATAATTCTCTGGAAAGGCCGAAACCCTTGTCAGGGTCACTGCCTGAATAGCAATCAGCGAACCAGCCCAATAGGCCATGGATACTCGCAGTAACAATATGTCTGTATAATTACAAGTTCACAACGCCAGAGTGGACTCTTAGCAAAGGAACACTTTTGTATCGCAACTAGTTTTACGTACGTATAACATGACATATGGTTGAGGGATGAAGAAAACTCATTTAAAGGATAAGGTCATAAAGATCGCTTGGCTATGGAATTAGGCGCGCTAAATTAAGAATAAACAGATAAAATATCAAGGTAGGGAGACCTGACACGATCATGCTCAGGTTAGCCAATTAGATTATAACGATATGTGAGTCGTTGAAAACGTGCCTCGCGTTCCCCATTAGGATAGTACACTCAACCCGCACAACATAAAAAAAAACCTCCGACTACTTGCTTACCAGAAACAAAATATTATAATCTATTAAGTAAAGAAACATTAACATTGTGGGAATAACATCACTACTAGGATAGTAAAAAGAAGTATTTTCATGACCTGTAAAAAAAACTTCATTCATGCTGGATCCATACAAAAAGATAAGGTTACAGCAAAATTCTTAGCTTAACTACAAAGTTTCGCCTAGGAAGAATTTAAAATGACTATCTACAAACCTATTACATTAATATACAACTACTTAAATATATGGATGTGATCGCTAGTAAGGCCAAAAAGGCCTTTGATGTACCCGCTGGCGTCGTTGAAACTAATGTACATATCAAAAATAAGATTTATAGTTTGGTGCCTTCTTACTACCGACTACTATAAAGTAAGCATTGGTAAGTCGGGATTGCCCACAGGGAAAAAGAGTTTCTAGGATAGGTTCACGTAGTAAGAACACACTAGCATACATACACACAGCCACCCTTCTTAACCTTTTTCAGAAGCTGCCATTTTGTAAGCGACGCTAAGCAGACTCACCCGGCGTTGTAGTATCCCTGCGCTCCATCTCTACAACCGTACTAGCAGTAGCACCACCAGCACTGCTGGTACCAGGTTGGCTTTCTTGGTCGGACCTGCCTTTCAGCGCGGCCTTCAACCCCTTGTTGTGCTTCGCTTTTTGAGCCCAGCCGACTAGGCCAACCTGAATGTGCTCTTCAAATATCGACTTCTTGAAGTGAGTCCCCATCTTCAGTGAAGTGAAGAAGGATTCAGGTCAGTAGGATTGAGATGAACGATGAGATGTAAGAATTAAGATCAGTAACAAGATTTCAGCAAAGCTTACCTGAGTAACGATAGCGTAAAGTGGCAAAGTGCTGTAGCTGCAGAGTACCTGGATGAACACCCTACAAAGCAACGAAATTATGTGAACAAAGAATCTTCTTCAGCTCAGCATTGTTTCATATCTAGATCATCTTTACCCTATGACAAGCCTAGGAACAATGAAGCGGACTTGCCCCATGATGCAGGACTGAAAACCATATTGAACCTACAAAATGCCGAACATGTGTTGTTATCGCGGCAATGGAAGCTGGACTAGTAAGAAGTTGAGGGCTAGGGTGAAAGATGGCTACCCATATCCAAAAGAAAAATGCAATCTCAAATGCATTTTGGAAGAGAATAAAATGTATCAAGAACAGCACTATTTGAGGCCGATGGAACCAGAAGTGGTTATCAGAAGGCTGCACCACCAGTTCCCCTCGTATATCATCATGCTTCTCAGCTACCTCTTGAGCCAATTGAGAGATCACATGCTCCAACTTCGTTCCAACAGCAAGAAGCAACTGAAACAATATAACAATCAGCTTGTGTATATCAATAAACTAGGAATCAAAGAGAAAATGATAAGCATAAAAAATTCCACTTACAATGAAAGGAAAGAACGCAATCCAAAAATAAGTATGCCAACCTGCAGAAGCAATGACATTCATATAAAAGAATACGGACAAATGTTGCTCATCTGCAGCCTTAGCACATCATGGGGGTATAATATTAACAGGTATATAGGTGTAAGGTGGCATACCGTTAAGATTCAGCAGCAGGAATATGACCACGAATATCCACAAATACCAGCTACAATAGTTAATCAGATATCAGTACATCATCAAATGATGATTCTAGATTAGCATGCGTAAATTGTAGGAAAATTAACACAAGAAACTTCCTGAAATTAGCTTTACTTGCCTTATGCCAACAACTGTCCTGAAATCAGCTTCTAGTGCTCTTATCATGTACTTGTGAAAATTGAACTTTAGGTTTCCCCTGCTATGAGTCTAGCGAAAAAGGTCAAATAAATCAAGAAACTAAAATAAAAGGGGAGGGGCATGTTACTCTACAATTGACTTACCATGATAAAACCCAATCTGAGAGCAACATAATCTGATTTTGTCACAGACCCGTAAAATTGCTTACCGAAAGAATGCTGAAAGTAGAGGAGATGAGAGTTTAAAATATTACTACACATAGAAGCATCAAAATAATTCCCGTAGCATGTAGCTCTTTTTTAAATAAAGGATGAAAAACCAAATTAGGGACAAAATACTAGTTTCCTTAGTTTTAGTTAATGCGTGATGTGGGGAACATAATGCCGAGACACAAAGCTTCCCTTCAAAACTTCCTCCACAATAAATTACACAGTGAATGTGTGTTCTGCATTAACTGGCCTCTAATGCTTCCATATACACTTTCTAAGGCAACATCTGCTGTCAATACAGAGCAGAGAAAGACATTAGGCAACGATTTGCATGGTGAATGTAGGCCCCATAAACTTACTTCTTACACCAGCAGCAATAAAAAACGACGAAGTTACAACTAAAAGATCACAATAGTTTACTGAAATATTGTGTTCTGCATTATGAGATTAAGCTCAACAGAGAAGTAGCACTGACGGTTTGACAAGATATATGTTTCAAAATTGATTTTCTTTACACAGGTATGAAGTACAAAATGGCTTACCAACCAACTCAAAATAACAGAGAGAAAATCCAGACCGAGGAATCGGTTCTTGATGAAATCATGATCCTGAACATGAGTGACCTTGTGTCTCCGCCTCAACACTGCATCAATTTCCAGTAATTAGATGGTAAACTATGATCAAAGGAAGTTCTTGTTTTTTGTTTTTTTGTTATGTTAAAGGAGAGCCCGCATTGAGATAGTTTCCTGATCCACCCTCATTATCATCGCTTAATCAAAATGAAGATTGTTGTCAAATAAAACAGGAACAATTAAGTGTCAATGGTCCGCCTCAAGCATTCAAAACATGTACATCTGAATTTAGACCTGACAAACAACTAAAGTATGCAAAATTTGCATGTTCATAGCCATTTTGGAGACATAACTTTAAGATTCATAAAGAAAATCCCATACCATGTTGAGTGTCAAAATTCTCTTTGTTGATAGCATCTTCCCAGTGCTTCCATCGGCGTATCTAGCGAATCACATATGAATCGGTGACTGAATTCTGACGGAGTATAATAAAGATTACAAAAAGCTCACCTGTGCCCCTCCAAACAGAACGGTGAGAACTGAAAACGTCACGTGCACTACAGCTAAAACAAAGATGAAGATGTGCAGATGATGCAAGGCCTCAAGTGACAGTAATGGGACCTTACCCTGCAAAAAAAGGAGTGTAAAAGGCAAAATTCACCGAGATTGTATTTCCCACCTCAGCTCAACTATCATGTGTCTAATAGCAAGATTAAGCTACACTAAGATTACGGTTAGACAAATAAAAATTCCGCGAATACATGTGGAAAAAGTACGTGTCTATAAGCATGTCCTCAACAGAACAGTTTTCTGTCAAAATAAAAAATGCATGAGCATAATTGGAGCGGCGATAAAAAATTCTATGGAAGTGTGCATTTAAACCCCATGCTTACAAATTTTTGAAGCGCGAAATAGAATCTCAAACAAGCGTACGAAAATGAACGAGGACTGCCTTTGAGTTTTGCATATCATGGTAAGAGTATCAGACAATAATAAGTGAGGAAAACTGCATTTAAAACATTCGACTTGAATAGACAATCTATCAACACAAGATTTCATATTGAGCATACCTTCGCAGCACAATAGCCAGTAGCAGCCTCTTCCTCCGCGAGCAAGCGACGATGAACACTAGGTTCATGATTGGACCCTCCTTCATTGGATGAAGACTCCCGGTGCAATGAACATGGAAGGAGGTGTTGGACTGTTGACCCAGGCACACATATTTTAACCATACTACGTTGAGAAACTGTAAGCAGCAGCGATATAAAACCTAAGAGCATTAACTCTGCAACCATAAAGACATGCATTGATCAATATCAGATATACACTTCAAAGAACATTAATTTCGAGTTATCAAATGCAAGTGATTGGAAGCAAATTTGTGCATCAAAGAACTAGAACGAGCATCTTAAGAATAAATGCGAAAACTGCCTCAATTCCACATAAGCAGTCATGTTTCAAACCTTTGTTTTCGTTCCACATAATAAGCGTAATTTGTACATCCACTCAAATAACACAGAACAAAAAGTGACAATTGCGTAAATAGGATGAAGTGTCTTATTGGAGGAGAATAATGACCTTCTTTAACCTTCTGCAACACTTGATATAGAGGTTTCTGATTCTTTTTCTTGAGATACTGCAAAATCAACATACTCTTCTTTCACTTAACTTAGAGGATGGGGATGAATGAAATCTTTCCAAATTGGGAATAAAACAAAATAGAAAGATGGATCATCAAAAAGGAAAGTAAGCAGAACTTATCATCTCATTCGAACAGGACTGAAATAAACTGAATAGAACTGAAATAAAGTCAACTCAAAAGTACTCAGTAATAATACGAATGAATTAAGCTAAACTTCATAACACCAAAATTAACTGAACTGAAGGGGCCCTTGCTGGATGAAGAAAGTATGTTTTTGGTACTACCAATCTGATCTCAGTGCAATGTTATGATCACAGTAGTTAATTTCCACCCAAATGAACAGAGTAACATAAAATCACATGTTTTTTGGCAAGCAAAATATTGACATCAGAAAAACGACAATTTACACAAGTACAAGATCAAGAATTCAAATAAAACGGGAACCCATCAAGCAAATGAGCTCGGGAATACTATTAATTAACAAAAAAGCGGGTACCTTTCGGCGTAGTGAAGGCCGCGTTCGGCGGCGAGGGAGGCGAAAACCATGACGGCCCAGACGGCGGCCACCACCCAGGTGGGAGTGTGCTCCAAAGTATCTTCTCCTTCCCCTTCTCCACCGCCTGCCATTTTCGCTCAACCCAGCAACGAGAGTGATGAGGAAATTTCAATGGAATCAATGTGGAAAGATTCTGTCACAACTGCCGACTTGATCGAGGAGTGAACGCAAGTACTGGTAGTGGAGTAGCTAAGCAAGTCGGTGTCCAAAGTAGTACTCCCTCTTTTTTAAAGCTGCACCAAAATTTCTTACGGTCTATTCTACTCCATTCCCATTTTCGGCTCAGTTTGACTATAAATATTTTCAACGCAGGTTTCACTAGGTTAACGGACATCATGTCTTTATATTCTCCGTAGCATTTAGCTTCTTAAAACTAAAATTTTATATTACTCTTATTGTTGTAAGAAATTGAAGCTATTGCTGATTAAATACACCTTACAAAATTTTCAGAATTTTTTTGGGTCAATGTTTTTTGTATTTGACCCATACTTTTACCTGTATTTGACCCATAGTTTTACATGTTTAAAGGTATAGTAAATGAAATGAGTGAAGAAAATTAGCTTGGAAAGGAAAGGAAATAAAAAGTGTGCCAATATTAAAAAATAATTTAAAAAAGTACAAAATACAGTAAAATAAATGGGTATTAAGTAATAAAACAATTCTATCCCATTATCATATCTAAAAATAAAACTTTGTTATGCTATTAATATATGTAATCATGTATAATGTATAATGCTATTAATATGTGTATTTTAACTATTAATATATGTAATCATGTATAATGCTATTAATATTTGTATTTTAACTATCAATATATGTAATCATGTATAATGAAAAATTATATTAATATATACAAATTGCATAATATTGATGAATGTAAAATTATGACGTTTAATAATAATCTTGTTATTATAATATTGAGTCGGCGAGTGACGGGTGGCTGGGATGGGTGGAGGTGAGGAGGACGGGGGGGT
>JAUOBV010000007.1:4743238-4755236 GCA_032360425.1 Rubia occidens
CCTCTTCTCTGTGGACGACCCCGACTTGCCAAGCTATCTACTTAATTGTATTTAGTGAGCAATAGGGCTTATAAATTTTATCTTTGAGAGGTACGGCGACGACCTCCCAATCGCCCATTGTACCGTATACTATCCGTGATGAACCGTTATATTATTATAATACCTCATTAATTCAGTCTATTGGTAATATTATTGGCAACTTTATCAAAATGGATGCTGCAACTACTGCCCTCACTAGACCATCACCATTAATATTTGTGTTGAAATTAATATTATGCATAATTTGAAGCAATCAATTAGACTGGGATCTATTAACTCTAATAACAAGTATGCTACAGAGTATGAAGATCTACCATCCTACTGTCCCCACTGCTGTGAATCAGGTCACTCTCTGGAAGTTTGTCAAATTAGGAACCCAACAGAAAACATGACAACCAAAAGTAAGAACTGGAAGCCTACTGTTACTATTTTGTGGAACTACCCTCAGTACTTGATGATTTAACTGGCATAGAGGAGAATTTAAACATTTGTGAAAATGATCCTAACTACCAGCCCATTGCTTATAAAGCATCACCCAAGTTTCACCAAAATGTAGCTAATCCACAAATGGCTCAGGTGACAAACACAACAAATAACCCTAACCTCTACATTTCTTCAGGTATACGCACTAGACCTATATCCCCTGACCCTGGTATCCCAATCCAAAATTCAGTAACTAATAATGAAATGGTACTAGACCCTCCTATTACAGCATTGTAATCAAAACCGAACCTAAGGTTTTCTCTCGTATGAATCTCTGACCTCGGGAATGGATAGGAAGAATTGACACCCGAATTTCAAACCTTACTCGAAGGACGACAACAACATTTCTGATACAAATAATTTATTTCATGTTGCTACTAATGATCTTATTGCTCATCCTTTAGACATTTCTACTCAAATTATTACCAAAGGTTTCTTCCTCTTCAAGAAGTTTAGGACACCTCAGAAGATGACATTGAAAACTCAAGTTCCGAAGTGCATTAGCTGGAGAAGGTAAGTCTCGATAATAATCCTCTTAATTCTAAAACAAAAAAGACAAATTTTTTCACTCAGTAGAACAACATGACACTTAGGTCACCACCAAAATGCTCTTCTACCCGTAAATATGAATAGAAAAAACCTTAAATTTAATTTCATGGCCTGGAATCTTAGGGGAATGGAAACATCCATGGTGAGATTTAAAAACTGATCAGGCTTCACAAGCTTGAAGTTTTAGTGATCATATAACCAATGCACCTTAGCTCTAAATGCCATGATTATACGAAAAACTTCAGTTCCAAAATTGTATGTTCTCTGACTCAGGAAAAATATGGATTATGTGGAACACTCCAGTCAGAATATCCTACATTGATTAAGGAAACATGTACATATCAATCAAACTTGATTGGATCCTAGATAAATCACATATGGATTTAGTGCTAGTTTACAGATCCACAAATAAGAAAGGATGAAGAAAACTCTGGTATGACATATCCTCATTGCTTGTAGCTAATAGGATAATAATATGGGATTTTTATGATATCTCCTCTATTAGTGAATGTAAGGGGCTCATATAATCCAAGCTCAAGTAGCATAAATGAATTCTGTAATTTTATCTATTCTAATGCTCTAAAGGATATTCCCACAGTGGGTAATTTGTTCGCCTGGAGTAACAATAGGCTACATAAGCCGACCTAAAAAGGGATGGATAGAGGCCTTACCTCTATTTCCGAGAAAGAAAATTATCCATCGAGTTCTATTCATGTTTCAAATAGGCTAACATCGGATTACTCACCACTTCTACTTCAAGTTAGTAGTAACCAAACCTCCTCACCTAGACCTTTTAGATTTCTTGATGTTTGGTTAGGTAAAGATGATTTCAAAAAGCTTATCTCGGATAACTGGTGCATTCCTACCCGGGAAACATCAATGTTATCTCTCTATTTAAAATTAAAAAGATTGAAGCCTTCAATAAAAAAATTGAATAAATAAAGTTTTGGCAACATTGAAAACAATGTTACACTAGTTGAAGAAAGGTTGAGACTACTAGAGATAAAATACATTAACTCTAATTCTGAAAAATATCTAATAGAGTTTAATAAATCTAAATCTGCACTCCTTAATGCTCTAAAAGAACAAGAAGCCTTTTTGCATCAAAGGAGTAGAGTAAAATGGTTGAGTGAGGGTGATTTGAATACCAAAATTTTTCACAAATCTTGTCAAGAGAAGAAGTCAATGCTTCAAATCAACAAGATAAATCGAAACGGAAGCCATAAATCATTTCACAAAACGCCTGTCTAGTGAATTCAACTAGGAATATGGTTCTTATTTTAGGCCTTTTCTTTCCCAGATCCCAGCTCTGATCACGGAAACACAAAACCATTCACTCATTCAACCTGCGACACTGGAAGAGGTTAAAACGGCGGTGTTTAGCCTCAATTCTAATAGTGCTTCGGGATCAGATGGATTCACACCAAAAAATTTCATCCACTTGTGGGATATCAATGGTATGGATATTTTGGAAGCCACAAATCACTTTCTATTGGGCAATGAAATTTCAAAAGGAATTTAAAATACGTGGATTACTTTAATTCCGAAAAAAACTCTACTTTCTCCAATTTTGTGAATAAAATACTTTCTAAACTCCTCATGGAAAGGTTAAAGCCTCAAATGTTGCAAATAATTTCAAATCTGCAAACTACCTTTATGAAAGACAAAGAAATTGCAGACAACGTCATTTATTTGAATAATATGAATAGATTTTTAAATCTAAAAAAGCCTAATCCTAGTTGTATTTTAAAACTTGACCTTACAAAAGCCTTTGACAGAGTGAGCTGACTTTTTTTTTAAATTCCATACATTTGAAGTTTGGGTTTCATGGTGCTTTTGTTAAGAACATTATGAATAACCTAAAAAAACTCTAGTTTTTCATCCTTGTAAATGGAAAAACCGATGGTTTCTTTCATCCATCAAGAGGTATTAAATAAGGGGACCCAGTATCCCCTTTTTTGTTTAATATCTTCACTGAATTTTTCTCTGAAAGCCTATCTTTCATTTTCTCCACCGGTAAACTGGAATACTTCCAGTTACCCCCCCCCCCCTCCCCATTCAATCCAAGTGTCACACCTCAGCTCCGCTGATGACACTACCATTTTTTTAAATCACAAAGACAAATTTAATCAGAAGAAAAGCTTTCTTGGATAAATTTGAGCTTGCTAGTGGTCATAAAATTAATTTTCAAAAAAGTATTTTCTATATTAGTAAGCATGCATCATCAAGTCAGGTTCGATCAGAGAAAACTGAAATAAAAATGACATAGGGATTATTTCCTTTAAAATACCTTGGAGTACCAATTTTTCAAGGTAGAGCGAAATTGGCCTATTTCCATAATTTATAGAAATTTTTTGATTCAAAGCTTTTAAACTGGAAGAACATGTGGTTATCACCAGCTGGTAGGTTAATTTTAATACAATCTTGTCTTCTTTCCATTCCACGGCATATTTTTGCTGCTTTCTCCCCTCCCAAAGCAGTAAATAAAAAGTTATCGCAGAAAATGTGTAAATTTTTCTGGGATAACCAATAACCCTACCACAAAAGAAACTGGAAAGCTTGGAAATATCTCTGCTACCCAGTGAAGGAAAATAGAATTGGTCTGAGGGATTTTAACTCAACCACCAAAGCTTTTTCTCTAAAGTTTTGGTGGAAATTCAAGCAAGGCCTAGCCTCATGGACTCAATTCATTCCTTGCCTCAATCTTACAGAAAATCACTGATTTTCAAAAAAAATCAGTGATGTGGATTCAGTGGCTCAAGCAAACTCCATGGTGATACATGGCAATGGTAGGGCTTCCTTCTGGCAATCAAATTGGTCTATAAATGGACCTCTAATTGATATAATTCCAGAAAATACAACTAACATACCTATAGGATGTACAATTGCTGAGTTTATTACTAGAAAACACTCTTTTTTGCCTTCTTTGTTATAAGTATTACCATTAGAAACTCTTCAGTTTCTAAACAACGCAGAAATTCACCAAAGAGAAGCCAAGATGGTTTGGAAACCGAACCCGAGAGGCTATTTTACTTTAAAGTCAGCTTTCCAACTGGTGAGAAAGAACAAAAGCCAACTAGAATCCGTCAGAAAGGTATGACGCTTTAGACTTCCAAAAAAGCAATATTCATGTGGAAAGTGGTTAGTGATATTCTTCCCTTCGATGATATTCTGGAATTTATGAAAATAAATATTGTCTCTAAATGTGTAATGTGTGGCTCTAATACATATTCTCTTAATCAATTTTTCAATGACTCTAGTTTTCTCGCTAAAATCTGTTGTGAAATGCATGCTTCCTTGGGTTTACCATCTCATAATTTTGCTAATATTTGGGATAGATTATCTGTGTACCGGTCTTTTAAAGGTTTTACTCCACTTCATACACAACTAGTGCACATTACTCCATCTTTTATTTGTTGGGCTATTAGGAAAGCTAAAAATAGGCTTATATTTGACAAAATTAAGCCAGACAAGTTTTCTCTAATAAGTAATATAAAGCAGGACATTTTCTTAACTTATCAAGTAAGAAAACACTACTCTGGTCACTTCTTAGATAAAGCCTGGCACAATATAGGTTTCACTCCAAAATTAATGCCTCCACCAAAGGCTAATATTTCCAAACATATATGGGAAAAGCGTATTTTTGGATATAAAATCAATGTTGATGCCGCATGCATGAAAAACACAAATGACTGTGGTTTAGGTTTAATTGTTAGGGACTCGAATGGAAACTTTTTAGCTGCTAAAGGTTTTTGTTGTTCTGCTGGCTCAAGCCTTCAATTTGAAATAATAGCGATTGATAGAGGGTTACAATTTGGATTGGATCTGCGGCTCGATCAGTTTCAGATTGAAACTGATCGCATTAATGCAAGGGACTTTATAATGAATCCTTCTCTTGTACCATGGGAGCTCTATGAATTATTATTTTTCTATCCACCTAAAGCTTTTAAAAAATTCCTTTAGGTTTTAACTATAGAAATTCAAACCTCCCAGCAGATAAGCTTTCTAAATTTTTCTTGAAGAACAAAACTGAAAGCCATGTTTTCACTTAGGATGAGTAAGACCAAGAAATTAGAGGTATGATTTCTCTTGATAAAATGCAGGTCCCTTCAATTCGTATTCATGATCATTAGTATAGAATCTACTCCTCTCTTTCAGTTTTGCAGGTACATAAGTCCTTCAGCTGCTCTAAAGATCATGCTCCTACTCTGCTTCATTCGTCAAGACCAAAATATAGCAGCATTACTGCCATTATTACTCTGCTGCTTTCTTCAATACCAAAATGTAGCAGTATTACTTCTCCTTTTCTGCTTCTGCTCCTACTCCTAATCTACTGCATTGCTGCCCTATTGCTGCATTTTTACTCTTGACAATATACTAGCACTCTTATCACACCTCTGCTGCACTATGGATCACGATGGAAGGCCTCAACTGCGATAATTGTGCTTGCTACCCTTCTCATATTGGGAATTAGTACACTGATTTTAGTTAGGTATAAGATGTCTGGCCAAAGAAAGAAATTCACACATGGGGTGGAGATTTCTTCCATTGGAAACACATCTTATACAAACCTAAGTTTTCAGTTCTGTAGTCTTCTCTTTAGAGCTATTTTTCATGACAAATGTTGTGTTCTACATATCTTCTCTGCTCTTCAGAATATATCAAACTACTCTACGTATGTAATTTTAATTTTTACAAAGTATTGGGGCCCTTTATAAATACCCCACCTCCGGTGGCTTTAAATATTTTAAAAAAATGTAAGATTCAAAAAGCATGAAAGATAGATTGGCTTCTAACTCGTGAATCTTAGAACCCAAAACAAATTGATCATTGTTTCATTTTGTATTCTAAAAACACATGCATTTTCTATAAAAGAAGAAAGAGATAGCACAGCAGCCATACTGCAAAAACCAATAGTCACCACACAACATCCAACTGAAAGAAGGAACAATTGATATACAGTTTCACGGCGGATTGGTGGAATTTTGTTTTGCCTTCTCTATAAGAGGTCTCAGCTTGTTCTTCTCAGCAAGAAACTTCACAAAGTTGAACAGGAAAGTCTCCCTGCTGCCGATTCACAATACGCTCCCTTCTCCTCTGAAGCTCCCTCAGTTCTGCCGTATAGATTTCTCTCCTGTTCTTTATAACTGCCAATAGATTGAACCTAATCTCATTCTAAGACTACCTTTCAATGCCTTCCTGAATCACCGGCTGCACCATTCGCAACCACTCTAGGTCATTGTGCCCACCGAGGCACTTCCAGGCTGAAAGGCCCTTCCTTCAATCCATCAAGCTCTTAGAGCACACGATCCACTGACTAGTGGCAAGTAGCTAATGAAATGATGGACATCGTCATCTTTTCCAAAAGCTCTCTGTTCTTCTGGCACAAAAGGCTCCGGTCTGACAAAACTGTTATGAGCTGTACGAATTGCTTCGCTGTTGTTTATGGCCAAACCTTTCAGTTCTGGTGGAAAATTTCTGGTAAATTCTTTCAAAGCTGATTTCTGGACCAATTTCAACATCTGGACAATTCATAAGAATAGAGAGTATAGCCTGGGTCGCGCATGCCTTTTTTATGACCTTTACAAAAATGAAAGTTCAGCTCAACTAGAATGTCATTCAGTCTGCTGAAAGATATAGAAAATGACGCAAAAACTCACCTGACTAGTAAAAAACAAGTTCGGGTTTGGATCCTTGATGACAACTCGGTCATCTTTTTCACTGGGATGTCATTTGAAGAGAAATATCAACCCATAAACTGGCCTGAACAACAATACATAATTCAGCCAACTGGAAGAGAGCACATGCAAAAGGGGAAAAAAATATATAAGACCAATCAATTAATAAGACAAAATAATAGGATTGATTAAAAGGAGAAGGGGGAAGACATAGGTAGACGATAAATGAGGATGAGAAGTGTAAGAGAGGAAGTTCCACAAGGACCGACAGTTGATTAAGAGGTATAGAGATATATCATGGTGGAAGATAACAGGACTTTGAGGGAGTTGATGGCTCCTAATCTGGAGAATCAACCCCTCTGCATTTTCTTCCCGCATCTTTCGCAAAATCTAACATGTGAGCTCAATAGTGGGATGATTCAATGTCTTCCTACATTCCACAAGATGACCGGCGAGGACCCTAACAAACACTTGTGAGAATTTCATTTTGCTTGCACAAACATGAAGCTGCCACGAGTCTTGGAAGAAGACTACAACATACCATCATTTCTGTTCTCACTTCGAGACGTGACAAAGGACTGATTGTACTACCTCCGGCCGGGTTGTATAACTTCTTGGATGAATATGAAGCGCCATCTTCTAGAGAAGTATTTTCCCTCTTCAAAGTCTACTGGGTTGAAGAAACACCTGTCAAACACCTCGCAGCTTCCCAATGAATCCCTTTATGACTATTGGGAGCACTTTAAGAGGTTGTTAGCAAGGTGCCCGTATCATCCGTTCAAAGAGGGTTATCTCCTCTACTATTTCTTTCAGGGTTTATGTGATGAGGACATGCAGATGGTGAATGACACGTGCAACGCATCAATAGCCCATAGGAGCCCCAAATATGCTATAGACATTTTTGAGGAGATGGCGAATGGTACGCGCCAATTCGAAACCCGGTCAAGAATCAAGAAATTGGAAGAACCTACTCACTTCCCTAAGCTAGAAGAGCAAGTCCAAGCCTTCTATCGATGATGAAGCATTTTATGAAGGGGAGGAATCACCAAGTGAAGATCTACGGGATTTGTAGTTTGGATCATTTGATGGACATGTGCCCACAAGTAGTGGATAAGTTTAAGGAAGTTAAGGCCTTGTTCTAAAATGGAGGAAATAGCCAATTTGGTAGGGGCGACAACAAGGGTTCTGCAAGAATCAGGGAGTAGACAACCTCCAAGACACTTACGCCAGATATTGCAATCACCCTAATTTCTTGTGGTGTGATGACCAAAAAAGGTACAATCGAGGGCGAGGCCTACCTCAACCATACCCAAGGGGTGATGGGCCTTCTAACAACAATGGTCCTCTCTTCAAGTCAGATCGAGAAGAGATTTTGGAGGAAATCGCTCAAATGACTAAGAAAAATTTCATGTTTGCGGAGCACACAAGGTGAGATTGATGAGACGTCAAATGCATGTTTTCCTAAGGCATTTAGCATATCTTTTGTTATCTTTTGTATGGTATATTTCTATATATATGTGAGTTTACATTACAGGGGGTTTAGATTCCCGTTTGTGATTTTCATATCTAAATCGCTCATTTCGTAGCTTACTTTAGATCTAATGGATTCTATGTCCCTACGAGCGTCTATATCCATTTTTGCTAGCTTTTATTTTTAGATTGCTCGTAAGCACTTTGGACTGTATAGAAAGCCATTCATAAGAAAGGTAATGGACAGTAGAAGGCTACTGGAAAGATGGTAGTAGACCGAAGGCCACAAGCTAAAAATGTGGCAGTAGATGGATAAGCCGAAGAAAAAGAGTCAAAGTCTGGAAGGAATGAAACACTAGCATAACCCATTTACAATTACACGGCAGGGCCAAACCATTGGCTGATGCAACTAAATACTGGCACGTGCCATGTGCTTTTTTAAGGTCTGTAGGCTTAGATGTTGAAGACCCGGATCTCTAGTCTGCGCCTCAAAAACCTTTACACGGGGTACGCTCAAAAGATGAAGATTACGACTCTAGACGGTGGCCCGTTTGGTTTCACACAGGCTGCACACTCACAAGACCAGAATCAGCTTTCCAGAGGGTAGCCCATGTGCTTTAGCATGGGTTGCACGCTCAGATTGGCTAAGAAACACCTCCATCCTGAAGCCTGTATACTTTTGCATGGGCCGTGTGGGGGATGATAAATGCCCTAACGTAGGGAAACCCTTGGCTTACCCTAATAGTGTGAGCATGATAGTTTTTAGCAACTAGAGTTGTTGTGTAGCAACTAGAGTCGTTTCAACCTTAGAATTATCACAAGATACTGATTCCTTTGCTTCTCTAGGCCTAGGGATTGGTGTCCATAGTGGAGTGCCCGAGATATATATATATATCCAACGATTGCAACCTACACAAGGCTTTATTCCTTTAAGCTGGGGTGCGTTAGCATTGAGAGTAAGATTGACACGGAAAGAAGAGCCGATCCATCATTCAATTGATGCAATTTCCCTAATTACAGAGGTGGAGTGGTAGCTTCCTAAGCTGGAGATGAACCATTGTGTGACAGAGACTAGGAATTCCCAGCCATCTCCACAGTATATAACATAGACAAAATATAGGTTTATATATCTTACATGTGGTAGAATCTAGGATCAGAATCATTTATCGGTGATGTTACGCAAATATCCCCAAGACTAGTTTACAATAGTTTAATCTCTGATGTTTTCATGATTAGTAGTTGTTAGATAAGAAACCTCTTCTCATCTATGTTGTAGCATTAGTTATTCCCAACACACAATAGGAGAGCAATATATAAATTTCTATCTTTGCATCTTGCGCTCAACGAGTCAATATTTCTCTCCCGTAAACAGGTAGGTGTTATCAACGACCTCGAAGAGTGCATATTACTAAACTTCCAAACCACCTATTTCCTTTAAGTTCCACTCCACCTCTACTACATCTTCCTCTTGCAATATTTCTACCCCACCTCTCCAATTTGGTTTCCTATGGTGATGGGTACAAACCCGCACCATATGGATAACATTAGGGTCGTGTCAATGAACTTAAATATACAAAGCTTCTCGAGAGGAAACCTGAGCCTTAAATAAATAGATTAGTTGGTTTTTCTTTGATTTATTTTTAAAAACCATTATCATCACCTTTATCTTCCCATTCTTACCCCAAACCATTAGACACCACCACAATCCACCAACTAAACCACTACCAAATACACAACCTAGGCCGTACACTAGTTTTTACTTTGTGTTGACTTTGATTGATACTTGTTTAGTGTGGGTTTATAGTGGCTTGATTCAAATTTCTTGTGGGATAGATTTGAGGACATTTAGATTAGAACAGTGTATTGGGAAGTGATTATTGCACGTTGTTTTATTTACCTCCCTCACTTTACGTATAATGTTTCTTATTTGAGGAATATGTGTGTCATAAGTGTTGGGGATGAAAATATGTCCCATTGCATTGTGTTTAGGTTTTAATCGTCCTTGGTATGCTTTTCTATTTTAGTTTTTGATTTTGGAACACTATGTGCATGTTTGTTTTGTAGGAAGCATATGGTTTTTGGAGGAAAGCGAGCAAACAAGGTTAGAAGTTGTCCAACTCAGGTACCGTGTAGAGGTACATGGTTTGTGATGCTTAAAATGGTGGACAAGGAGAAGAACCAATCCCCAAATTCACGGGGCATGTATATATCCATAATCCGTGAAGCTCACACACCCTCCTACATCCAAATAACCATTTCTTTCCTACCACCCCCAAAGTACCACCCAAACCATTTACCCTCAAAACCCTTGAAACACATAAATAAAAACCTAAGAGGTAAATCTCCAATGTGATTCAATTTTTTTCTTCTATTTGTGGTGTATAATAGCGGTCTTTAATTAACTTGCTTGATTGTAGGTTTGGGGTAGTATATTGTGGTGTTGTAAGTTTGTTCATTAAATTTCATGATTGTGCCACTTAGGGTAGATTTTAGTGTTCATTTTTCATTGCAGGTGCTCTTCTATTTCCTTCCCTTGACATATGTTGTAGATTGTGTATATGCATTGAGGACAATGCAAGGTTTAGATATGGGGGAGGGGAATTATACAACACTTATGATTCTTAGTTGTTTTTATGTATCAAGTAACTCTTTTAATGGGTTTTTTTTTAAAGAAAATGAGTGGAAAATGAAGAAACAAAAATCCCGCTAAGTAAAAACCTTGAAAGTGTGACTTAGGCAAAAATAGGAAAGGCCCGGATTTGTTGAAAAACCTATTCAAAAGTGAGAAGCCAAATGGTGTGGAAAAGGGTGAGGGTGAGCTTTCAAGAAAGAAAAAATGTGTGAAGTTAGGATGAAAACTATAGAGGGTTCCTAGAGAAAATGAGAGAATTCCCCTCTTCCTTTTTACCTACCAAAAACTAAGAATCTACATTATGCTTACTTGTTAAACCCTAGAAGAATAAAGGCTCCTTATATAGCAAAAAATAAATGGGCTTCTAAAGACCCAAGTTTGGAAGAAACCCTAAAGTAACCCTAAGACTTTTACTAGTGAAATCCTAGGTCCCAACTCATGCCACATCGATACGGGTCGTGCAAAATCCCACGACCCATGAAATAGTATACGGGCCATGGGCTGGAGCTTCTCCTTGAGGATACTGAGTGCATGACCTGTGCAAAATCATACAAGTGTGGGCTGTGGGTCTTCATCTTCCGTTCTGAGTGTGCGAGCCATGCAACCATGCGGAGCGCAGACCGGGGGTCTTTATTTTCAACTTCTTGGTACACAGGCCATGCAAAAGCACACAGCCTATGCCGAGAGTTAGTTTCCTCGAATCTTTGCTTGGCACGAGTATGGAATGGGCCATGAAAGCTACACAGGTCAAGCAAGCTTTGGCTCTTCAAAAACTTAGTTTTTTCATTCTTCTCGTTTGCACCACTACGGATGAACCACTGATCAAATTTGGGAGTTCTTGTAGTCTATTTTATAGTTCTCGAGAATAAAAATCCACCGGTGCCACCCACAAAGGCTGATTCTTCTTAGATTGTTTCCAAAACTCCATGCAACTACTAGATTACAATTCACCCCACTTCTTTGTCTTCCTTCTTTGGACCTTCTATCTTCTACCACTTTTTGACTCATGGACTTTAATATTCTACAATCCTTATACTATCATTCTCGCGGATGGCCTTCACTAAGTCTACTCTGAAGTGCTTACGAGCAATGTACAAATGAGCTCACAAAATAGAATCTAGATACTCGTAAGAACATAGACTCTATT
>JAUOBV010000007.1:4890946-4901792 GCA_032360425.1 Rubia occidens
GTGGTGGAAATTGGAGTTGCAGAGAGGGTAATTTTGACATTTTGCATAGCTGAAATTTTTTGTTCCAGTTTCTCTCTTTGCAGTTTCAATAGGGACAGCGGGAGTAATAAAAGAGTACGTCTCTTGAAAGATGTTTTTTTCCAAAAGTTATGGAAAAATTAAAGTTTAAACCGTAAATTAGAAAGAATCAATATAAAATTATTGGGTTGCAATAATCGGATCATAAACTTATAACTACCATTGCATAATTTTTTTAATAATGCAATTAAAACCTTTTATTTTTCTATAATTCTAATTCAACCCATCTTTACATATGCCTATGGGAAAACGGTCATTTTCAATATTTTCCCCTAAAAATATAAAAATTTATGTTATATCTCATAATTACTCCCTCCGTCCCAGCTATTTTTGCACTCTTACTTTTTAACACTATTCTCTATCAAAGTTTGATTGCATATCTGAATAAATATATGAACAACAATATTATCGTATATGACATTGTTTAATTCGTCATAACAAATAGTTTCTAAGTATTAAAATTTTATTTGCCATTGTTATACGCAGGTAAAGATATTAATGGTCAAACTTGTTTCTTGAACAGCGTGATAATTCTCTCTCCTCAAAACTAGTTGGGACGGAGGAAGTAGTTTCATACAGTATTATTAAATAATATTTTTTATGGATTTGTAAAACATCCAATATTTAGATTATAATATTTAATTTAAACCCATATGGGAGTATATTTTAGGTTCCCCATACCTTCTAAAAATAAGTGGGCTAAATGCATTGATGCCCCTCAGTTTCTCCGTTTGTGCACTTCTACCCTCCAGTTTCTCACAAGTGCATTTGTACCCCTACTTTTGCCAGGACTGAGCATTTGTACCCCTGTTGCCACTCCAACATTGACTTGAAATCTTCCGTCGTTGACCGAAAAGGAAATTACGAAAATAACCCTCATCCAAGGTGGTTCTGTAGACGCTGGAGAACGCCACCTCCGCCCTCCGCCTCACCACCTCCATATAACAGGGGTACAATTGCACTTTTGAAAAGATGGAGGGTAAAAGTGCACAAACAGTTGAACTGGAGGGTATAAATGCACTTTTTCAATATTTTAACTACTAGGAAGAAAGGCAGCGAGTTTGAAGGCTTAGCAGTGGCAGTCAAGAGAAAGCTGGGGAAATGGAGATCTAAAGGCTTGTCAGTGAATGGGAGGATCACCTTAGCCAAGTCAGTCTTGCAGACAATCTCAAATTATGCAGATTTTTAAAATAGTTTTCTATAAACTTTAAAGAAAAGCGTAGATATTTAAAAAAAATATTAAAATGAATTTTTAAAAAATAAAATAAAATAAAGAGGCATGTGGCCCAATAGAAAGGTAACAAGTGTCCACTTTATGGACAAAAAGAAAAGGGGCCGCCTGACAGCGGTCCCATGTACTGGCGAAAATCAAATGGGAAGGAGTGTTGGACTGGTTTCTTACCTAGCAACCATGAGACGGTTTCTTAATAATAAATCGCTCTGGAAACCATCATTGTGGTCATTTGTGGTTTCTTAAAATTAAGAAATCACTGGTGTACATGCTCTAAACTCTTTAACATGGGTTGGTATTTTAGTGGGTATCCTTGTAAGATAGACATCTCTTGTACTTTCACACTGTGTTATATATATATGTGTGTGTGTGACGATGATTTACTTGTACTTTCACATTGTTACATATATAAGACGATTATTTTCTTGTACTTTCACATTGTTATGTATATATATATATATGTATATATATATAAAAGAGGATTAATCATCCACTTGTTTGAGAATTATCCATCTATTCACAGATAAATTGAGTTGTTCTCATTAAAAGAATGGATTAAGATGAATGAGTGTTATGAAAATATGCTAGAATTTATAAATTCTTTAGAACTTAATTCATCTAAAGTTATAAACAATTTATCAAATAATTCATTTTTTAAAATAAGTGATGATGTAGTCAGAGTGCATATATAAGGTGTGATTGATAAACTTGTGCTGATAAATCTAACTTATTTTGAAAGTAGGGGAGACCAATTTGAAATTACAAAAAAAAACTTATACTTCTTAAATATTTTTTAGCAGTTTACCCAATATTTTAAATGTGTTTTATTGGCTCAGAATCTTCTGTTACACTTTTGTGTATCACTGTGTGTTACACCAATAAGATTCGGCCACGTGTACCTCCTAAATTAAGTAATGTTGGTTTAATGATTTTTATTTTGGTTTACTTAATTTAGGTGGTACACGTGTCAGAATCTTATTGGTGTAACACACAGTGATACACAAAAGTGTAACAGAAGATCCTGAGCCAGCAAATTGTGTGTGCATTTTCTTCCCTTTCTAATCTGCCTATTTTAAAAATAAATCTAACTATTTAAAATAATAATTATATGCAGTTGTTAGGGTGTCAATCCAAAACCTTATTTAGAAGGGTCCATACTCTATATTCCCTCCATCCCACTAAAACTTGTTTAATTACTTTTTCACGGTCTCTAATAATTATGTTTGACTGTCAATATTTCTATGTATATATAATAATTTAATTGATAATTAAAAAGTAGATGTTAAAAATAAATCCAACAAAGGCTCTATACCATTTTGAAGTTGAGATAACTGCTTTGCATTCTCAACAAAGTAGTATTACAGTCATGACTTACGTCTTGTACAATCAACACAGAAGTGGTATTTTAATTGGACTGCTTGTACAATGAAAACCACCTCAAATCACTTTTTTTTTTTTTGCGATTTGTACTCACTAATTTCAGTCATCATCATCGTTGTGAATACAATACTTTTCTCGTTTTTTATGTCGCACGAGGAATCGAGAAGTTCCCTGACCAGAAAGCCCTAACAATAAGTAAATTAAGTCGAATTTCCTGCCAATACCTTCAACTCTAAAACGGGTCATGCAAGATAACTTCTCCAAGGATAGAGCAGTCGGCCATGCGACGGTGACGTTGAGTTCTCGAAAGAAGATGATGTGGATGACAATTCTAATGCCTCATAGTTAGTGTGATAGTTCGCGTTCCACCAATCGAGTTTGGACCTACTTCTTTTCCGAATTCATATCTCGTGCTTGCTCAGCTATATCTCTCTAATTTGTTTTTATAAAATTGATGGCAGTCTGAGCTCAAATGTATGGAAATGAAAGCGTGAATGCTCCAACAAAAATATTCAAAAGAGATATGACAAAAAAAATTAAAATAATTTCTTAACATATTAAATTTAACGAGCTTAGGACATTTTAAGATTGTGACTTTTACTGGTGTTGAATGTGAGATTTGACCAACTTGAGTGCATTTCAATTTTTTTGAAAACCTCGAAATTATATTTACATATGAAAGAATTAAAGGAGATATGAGCACTTCTTTTTCTTTTTTATCGGATTAAATTTGAGGATTTTTTTGTAATTTTACCATTAGTCAGCATCAATCGGCGTTAACTACAATCTTATGCCAAGCTAAGATTATTTTGACACTTTCGAAAAGTTTGGGGTCATATCAAGCCATAGTAAGAAAATGAGGGTTATTGGAGTAATTTTTCCTGATAATTATCTAAACCCCATCCAAAAACCCAATGCAATAGAACTGGAAACGTGAATTCCAGTTCCGCCGGAATCCACCACCTCTACAGCGGGATTGCACGCCGTCGACGGTAACGCCTCTTTCCATCTATGGTTGATTATATATCCATAATGCACACTTATCATTCCGTTAGGTTAGTTTGGATCTTGAATTTCCCCTATCGAATTGGGAAGGCAATTAATTAGGTTATGCTCATCGTTTCCCAAATTCCCGTAACTCTCGTTCAATTCATTTGATTGATTCAATTCTCGTTACATCGTTTTCATATTTATGCTTTCCTCTATCCGAATTGATGAACATTACATTTGCAACTTTACAACCAGCATTGTCATTGCAATTGTATTGAAATGCCGGACCTGGTGCGCGAGCGTCTGTATCTCGGCAACATTAAGGATGCTGCTGATATTCTCCAACATTAAGGATGCTGCTGATATTCTCAGCTCCTCGTCGACTTCAGCTTTCACAGAATGGCGCAGCGATGTGGTGATCCCCTCCAAGGACACTCGAATAGTGTGCGCGAGTGGCCGGGGCTCAGGGAATGTGGAGTACTTATTGGAGAATGCAGGGAAGGATTTCAAGTGTGTGAGAATGGCAGTAGCCTTAGGTGATATCGAGAGCGAGAATCTGTTGGATTACTTTGGTGTTTGCTTGGATTTTATCGAAGGGAGTAGAAAAGAGGGTGGTAGTGTTTTGGTGCACTGCTTCGCGGGTGTATCAAGGAGTGCAACTGTGATCACCGCATACCTGATGAGAAGCGAGCGACTATCTGCGCGAAATGCACTTGAATCGTTGAGGCAGAGGCGTGATTGTGTCTACCCTAATGCGGGATTTCGCGAGCAGTTACGAGAGTTTGAAGATATGGGGTTCGTGGTTGATCGTGATAGCTCGGGAGGATTGGGCAAAGTTCCCATGTATTGTTATTCTGCTGTGGCAGCTGCTGTTGTTTCATTTTTCTGCTGTGTTCTGCTAGCATATCGTAGGTAGAGACAGAGTAGTTTTAGCAGAAGTAGGGTAGAAATCAAGTTTGATGGTCAATTGAACCAATTGTTTTGTAATGGCTTGAACTTGTTCAGGTCATTCTGTATTTATTGCTCCATTTTTAATAGATCTTGCAAATTTGCAATGCTCGTGATGAGTATTTTGAAGGAATTCAAGCAGAGAACTGCATGATTGCTGTTGGCAAAAAAAGGACCCTCAAATTAGCTTCTTCTTGATTATAGACCATAAGTTAAATCAAGGCAACCATTTTACAAGGAGAATCGACGTCATTTTAAAGTGTGAGATGATTATTTTATGTGTAGGTGTGGAATTAAGTTTTGTTTCTGACAATCATTTTTCGAAGATCACTTTTTTAATTATTTATAAATTTGAATAGTGAAATCTCTACTACTTTTTCGCCGAACATTCCTTAAATAGGAGAGAATTTTATAATAGGGCAGATGCATAGATAATTTATTGGTACTACATTAAATTATTTTGAAAATGACTTTGAGGATGAAATAAATTTAAATACTAGTATGCTAATACTGTATTTGATGTTAATTATTTTTTCATATTCCAAAATTTAAATTTGGTGTGGTCTGTTTGACCACTTTTTGAAATAAAATCAACATTTGAGTTGGTATACCCAATTACCCATTTCCCCTTCCCGTCTGTGATCACCGGAAAGAAAAATCTACTGTGCTTGTATATCTGGTACTGATAATGGTGACGGCAAAGCTACTGATAGAGAAAGCCCTCATCGCCGCTACGACATCGTTCCATTCTTCCTATTCTCCGCGCTTCATTCGTCCACGCGTTCCGGCATTTTTTTCCCGGCGAGCCTTTTCAGCGGCGGTCTTTTCCCCTCCGTCCACCGCGGTGGTCTACGATCAGCAAGGGCCTCCCGATACCGTTGCAAGAATCGCGGAGCTCCCTCCGTCGGAAATGAAGGAAAACGACGTTTGCGTCAGGATGCTCGCGGCTCCAATCAATCCTTCCGATATAAATCGAATTGAAGGTCTTCATTCCACTGTCTGTAATTTTCTATGAAATTCATTATGAGAAATTGTTTGAAGTGGCAATAGTAATGCGTCATTCTGTTTGTATTCCGGCAGGGGTATACCCGGTCCGGCCGCCGGTCCCGGCAGTTGGTGGTTACGAGGGAGTCGGAGAGGTGCATGCTGTGGGTTCTGGAGTAAAGGGTTTTTCGCCCCCTCCCCTCCTTCTTCAGGTGTATTTTCACTTCATGGAAGTAATTAGGCTGAGGAATAACTGTTGAGTAACCGAAAAGAAAAGAATGTAAATTAAATGAGTTGATGAATAAAGTACAGTCGCAAAAATACTCTGGGAAGTAAACTCTGGGACTGAGGGATTATGATTTTATATGTAATTGTTTTGTGTGTATAATTAGTTTTGCATCAAAATTTCTCTGTTCAAAGGAACATGGCAGACGTATGTTGTGAAGGAGGAGAACATTTGGCACAAGATTGATAACAGAACTCCGATGGAATATGCTGCGACTGTTACTGTGAATCCTTTGACAGCCCTTAGAATGCTTGGGGATTTTGTTGATTTGAAGTCAGGTACTGTTTCCTCCATATTGAGTTAGTATGGGTTGCTTGTTACCACTTACCAGTGGGTTACGGTAATAGGAGATTCAATCGTTCAAAACGGGGCTACTAGCATTGTAGGCCAGTGCATCATCCAGCTTGCCCGTGATCGAGGCATCCATACTATCAACATAATAAGAGACAGGTACTCTGAAGATTGATAGCCTCTATTTCTTCAACCCTTTGGTGGTGGAGTTATGCCATTTTCTCCTTCGTGAAAGTACTTGTCCATAATTAGGAGTTACTTTTATCTTCCGTGCTCACTATTTAGTAGCTGCGTTTTCACATGAAACCTGATACTCCAGCATTAGACCTGATACCTCATGTTTTTGTTGTTACTATATCGATCCATTTCTCTTTGTCTGATGATATTGTTACCAGCCGCTGCTTGAAATGATGTCGACCCGTAGCCATTGGTTGTCCATTCTGTGTAAGTGATTGAGAAACATCAGTTTGGACTTTGGAGTGAATGGAAAGTTCAAGTTGGATTTGTAAAATGTGGATCATAACTTACTGAATTTTTAAATCCTTTAAAAAAATTTAAGTTTGTATGGGTGTGGGAGTATAATGAACTCAAGTGATGAAGTTTGTGAGAGATTATGAAGATATTTGCTTGCAAGGTTAAAATGTCATGGTTGACATACTATAGCTATTACTTTTCAGTTTTTTGCAGTGTTATTATACAATGGAATTATCCCTGTTTGTAGTGTTTTCAGTATTTTGGTGGCTGGAGAAGTCACTGCACAATTTGTAATTTACACGTTTGTCAGATGTATTACAACTTGCTGTTAGTTGAATATGCACTTTGAGGGCACTTATGTGTTCTGCTTTGAGTAACATCTCACAGGGCCGGATCAGATGAAGTAAAAGAAAAACTCAAGAAACTTGGTGCAGATGAAGTATATACTGAGAAACAACTAGAAGTGAAAGATATTAAAGGCCTCCTGGTATGTGAAATGTTGACTAAGTTTAGTGATTGATATTGGAATAAGTAGTTCTTCTTCTGCTCCTTCAAAAAGGTTCTCGCTACCTCCCCTTTTCCCACTTGCATTTGTGCTAGGCTGCTCTGTTTGCATTGATTATCAAAAGGATTTTTTTTGTTGTTGTCATGCACTGATTATATAATTGCTTATTTCTTTGCTGAAGAATTTACAATTCATAATTGCTTTAGGTCAATGTGCCTGAACCTGTTCTGGGATTCAACTGTGTTGGTGGAAATGCTGCTTCACTGGTTCTCAAGTTCTTGAGGTGCCTTTGAATTTTCTTTCATCTGTCTGCTAAGTTTTTGTACTCTACTACTTACCTCTGTATTTCCTGCTTCAGGCAGGGTGGGACTATGATTACATATGGTGGAATGTCAAAGAAACCTATCACTGTATCAACTGCATCTTTCATATTTAAGGTGGGCGTTGAAAATGTTGCTGTCACTTGATGCTTACTCATCCTTGTTCACAAGTAAAATTAGAAACTTTGATGGAGTTTTGTTTTGTAAGAGTGCATATGCCCCTGTGAATAAAAGTTGGACTAAATTTTGCTTCCGATCTAAAGCTTTTTATATTTGGTGTTCTATAGAGAATCTTGTTGAACTAATCTAGTCTGATGCTTCCTTTGTAATGTTTTTGTAATGATTTGTTGGATGCTGTGCTTTTAGGACATTTCTTTGCGGGGATTCTGGTTGCAGAAGTGGTTGAGTTCAGATAAAGCTGAAGAGGGCAGAATGATGATTGATTACCTATTGGCCCTAAGTCGAGAGGGGAAACTGTCATACGAGTATAATACTCTGTATCTCAGACATCCATATTTGTTTCGTTTTTACAACACTTTGATCACGACGTGCCTGGTTTGTTGTTTTGCAGAATGGAGCTTGTTCCTTTCGACCAATTCCATACAGCCCTGGACAAGGCACTTGGAAAGCTCGGAAGTCAGCCCAAACAGGTGATCAAATTTTAAGACTGAGGAGAGGTCGTCTCTTGACAATCATTGTACATTAACACTATATTAAATGGAATTTTGTCCGGGTGCTGAAAATAGTCAACTACAGAGTGTTTAGATTTAGTTTAGTCGGAGCTGTTTTGTACAGTATTGGTAAGGCAATTGTGATGATAAAATGTAATGAGATTATGGAGCGCTTATAGATGGACCTTATGTTAGTTTGATGATTATTGCATCTGACAAAGTCTAGTTATGTTGAAGTTCTTTTATTGTCATAGCCAAAAACATGAATGCTTGACACAGCTATGGAGTAAGAGTTCAATTGGAAAGAAAAAAATTGCATGAAATTTGTCAATTTTGTTATCAATCAGCAACAAGCTTTCACCGTTATGACAAGTAGCCATGCTTATGATGGTAAACTCGTCTAGATGGTAGAAGTAACAGAGTACTACTTCGAACTTCATAAAGAGGAGAAAAGTCTCAAATTAATGACTGTGCAGGTGGTATAAATAAGTTGGTGAAGGTAATTTTAACAAATTAATTGGGGAAAATCATTGTTTCAAGGGAGAGTGTGAAACTTGACATAAAATAAGAAAAGTGTAGTTGAGACAAGTAATCTCAACCCAATAGAAAGTCTTATTTGAAAAATATTGAAAACAATTTTGCTATCATTCTTACTGTTCTGCTTGTCTAGGACCAAAAATAAAATATTGGAAAAGAATACTCAGCATTTATTCTTTCAAGATCCTGTCTAAGTTCCTCTGATGCGAGTTAGAATTTAGCCCTAAAAAATGAGTTTCGGGCATAAATTATGCGCTAAAGTACACATTGCTAATAGACACGCTCTTTCTTCAATATATAGTCCACTGCCTCTTCCACGCTATCGACCACCTGCTCAGAAAAATGGTACACATTATTCTAGTCAGTTCTGATAGTAACCAGCTCAAAAGAGTTTCAAATCTTTCTCTTGGGGGGCAGTTCTGCCTGTATGACTGTATCAATAAACATTCAAAACATGCTTCATAAATTCAGTTCTGTGAGGCAGAAATATGCATCAGAAGATAGTTTATAACCTACCAAATCTGCAGGATGTTCAGCATGATTTCCCTCCCCTTTGAATACCCCTGTCCTAGTTAAAATCGAAAACCAAGGATGACCAGCCTGCAAAGACCAGTAAAATTAATATGCATCCTCTATTGACACAAATTTTCGCAACTTTGTGTGAATCAGAGGAAAAGAAAGCCAACCTGCCGGGCTCCTTTGATGTCAACTGATGGATTATCCCCTACCATGTACAAGGTTTTGAAACATGGCATGTGACTACCTGCTTCAATGTTTTTGTACGTAGATTGCAGTACTTGGGTCAATACGCTTTCAGCATTTTTAAACACAAATGGATTTGGTTTTCCATATGACATGTATTCCATATATGTAGGGTGAATTCTACAAATGAAAGCCTGTGTTAGCACATTATGGAACTTTAATCATATCCCTTCCCTCAACAAAACATTTTAAAATCTACCTTACTACAATAAAAACTTCATACTACTACTTGAGACTTTTAGAGTCCAAATTACAGACAAAAATCAAGTAAACACGTGTTAAGGCCAAGGATTTATCTCATTACACTCACTAAAGCCTTACTTGTTACAGATTCCAAAGCAATCCTGAATGCACCCATTCCAAGCCGTTCAGCAGGAAATAGTGCCTGTTGCATTGGCAAATTATCAGCAAATGCCTCACATGGTATTCAACTACAACAGCCTATGTAAACTCCTGAGAAGAAGTAAAACCTGATATGCAAAATCATCACTGGCAAAGAATAGTGGTGGTTGGTGGGCAACTTCTCTTCCAGGATGACCACCAGTTCTCAGTATGCACACAAAACCTGAAAGAGTAAATAGATTTCTAATACTTTGCTATGTTAAATTGAAGCTAACCAGATTCCTGAAAGAGTGAATATACTTCTAAAACCCCTTGCAATCAAATTCTAATACTTGGATGGCTTGTTATTTCTAGACATCAAATTCTAATACTTCGAAGCTAACTTTGAAACATTAAATTGAAGGTATCCCCAACGAATTTGTGGTTTTCTAGAAGCCCTTGCAATCCAAAATGATATATTATAGAATGTATTATTGGAAGCACTATCCAATATATGCAACAGGCCAAACAACAGGTAACAACTAATGCAGACGATATAAGTTTGAAATGAGTACATTTAGAAATCATATGCCTCTTCTACTTTTTTTTTTTACTTTAAAAAAGCTCAGGAAAATAATGTTTATGAAGTCTTTAATCTCCGTTGCTCCCTATCACTCACGAGACAGAACAAAAGTTCAAGAGCAACCCTCCAATAACAAAACTGCAACTTAGACAATGGGCATAAAGGTGAATAAAACTAGTGTTTTGTAAAAAAAATTCACAAGAAAAAGCAAGTTATCAATTTCTTTTACAAAGTTTATTAGATCCTTCACTTACATACTAATATACTTAAGGTATACATCGTACCAAACTGCCATCATAGTTACAGTTAAACAAAAAAGAGAATTAACCTGGATATCCTTGCTCCAGTCAACTGAACCACTAACAACAAAGACAGCATGCACTCTCTGAGAGATGGGATCAATATTCTTTTGACGATTAACTGGCTGCAACTCTTTCCAGTTCTTATAATGAGCCAAAGGATCAATGTTGTCAAAGAAAGATGCA
>JAUOBV010000007.1:5013601-5027657 GCA_032360425.1 Rubia occidens
GCACTAAAAATTATCTGAGGGTTATATTGGCACTTATGTCAAGTAGGTAGGGTTATAAAAACACTTTTCTCTAATATTAAAACTAGAGTCCATCTGCCTCACTGAAAGACCAAGGGCAATTAATAATTATAAATACATAAACTAAAACAATCTCAAATATGGAGATTAAAATATAATTATTTATCATTCGGAGTCATATTCAAAAAACATTATGAAAATTAGGGACTGAAACACAAATATGCAAAATAAAAGAAGTTAGATGAGGATCGTGCCCTTCCTCTCCGGATGCCCCAATCGGCCATGGTGTCATCGCTGGTGTGGTCCGCCACTCGCCACCACCATTCTTACCTTCTTCAAAATTGTCGTCTTCGCCTTCTTGCATCGCGAAATTTCTATCGTCGCCGTTTAAAGGTCGAACCGTGAAATCCTCAGATCTGGCATTCTCTGCAGTTCCATAAGAATCTCGTCACGAATTCGGCGATGGAGTTCTTGGAGACCATTAGATACCATTTTGCTGGGCATTATTGATCGATACTATGGCTCAAGTTATAGTTTTCCTAATGCACTTATTCCACTTATAGCTCAACTAAATTCCCTAATCAACAGTTGGAATACCAGTATTGAAATTCAGATTGACAGGAGTTTGAATTTTTCAAATTCGGCGATGGAGTTTCGATTCCCATCGAGTCTGAAATGGATAGCCACCGGTTAATGAGTTTTATTTTTCCCAACAATCTGAATCATTAGGATTTGGGTTTGGGCCTGACAATTTATTTGGGCTGGGTCTATGAACACAAAAATCTAAATAATAACACGTCAAATAAAAATAGTTAAAAACACTAAAAAAACTAAAAACTAAAATAAAATTGTTTAAAATCACTAAAAATACTAAAACATCAAATAAAAATATTTAATTATGAAATAAAACTATTAAAATCACATCAAATGAAAATAGTCAAGTATCAAAAGAAAATACTAAATTTCACACCAAATGAAAATAGTTAAACGTCATATAAAATATCTAAAATACACATCAAATAAAATAGTTAAACATCAAATAATATTAGACAAAAATAATTAAAATAGATAAACATCAAATAAATGCACTAAATTACACATCAAAATAAAATTCTTAAATACACAATGATTTTAAAACATCAAGTGTGGCACTGATATAAAAATAATAGATCATCAATATTAAAATTTAAACAATAAATTCAAACCATTAAAACATCAAGACATACAATAAATAAAAATATAATAGTTGAAAATGAGAAACACCACTATTAATTTCTAAAACCACATATGAAAAACTAACACATCAATCAAAATAAAAGTATAAATTATAAATAATAAAATATAACTAACTAGTGTCAACATGTATAGAGTGTCAAAATTTTAACATGCAAACACAAGATTTACAATAAAAGATCAAAATTTAACTTTAAAACACATGATTTTAGTGGAAAAAATGCTTATGAAAAACATCACAAGGTTTGGTTGATATATCAAGTACTGAAAATGAAACATTAAGTCTGGTACTCCCTCCGTTCAGCTATGTTTGACACACTTTTTAGTCAACTTTCTCAAGTTATGTTTGGCCATAAATTTCATGTAATATATAAGTAGTAATATTATCATGTGAGACAAATATTAAAATTTTACATGATATTAACATAAATAGCAAAAGTTATTAATGGTCAAACATGCCTTGAGGAAAAAAAATAAAAAAGTGTGTCATTGTCTTTTGAACATAGGGAGTAGCAAAAATCCGCGCATTGCGCGAAAATGAGGAGAAAAATTGATCCGAGAATTTCTTCGACCTAGATTCTTGACCCGCGAGATCCTTATTAGCCGGAATCATTAATTCCCAAATTATTTATACCCAACACTCCTTAAAAAGTGGTATTCGCACCCAAATTCCTCCTTCCTCTCCCAAACTTTTTAAAATTATATTTGAAACCTCTTTTTTAATTAAACTTTATAATATTACTCTTTAATTCTTAGTCTCGTTGTGAGTCGGTTTAGCACAAAAAATTGTCTTGAAACTGATTTATAGCACGGGAAAGTGCGCACTTTACATGTGCATATTTATACGAAAAATAAGACGGTTCCCATTTTTCTTTTCAAAAATGGTAAAAGCTTCCACGGGTCGCTAAGTACAGAATAGAAATTTACCATGGGACGCTTTTAAGTTGAAATGAAATAAGAAAAAGGAGTCGGAATCTCCGTATGAAAGAATGGCAGTTGCAAAATAAACCGCAACTAGACCATCAGCCCATCACCGTCGCATTTTCAGTGCGCACACTCACGAGGAAGGAATTTCTCCTTCTCTTTCTTCTTTTTCCACTAAATTGACAGATCTGAGAGAGATCACGGTTATAATAAGGAGGGATTAAGGACCGGACCGCGTTGTTGCGGTTGATGGAAAATGGGGTTCCTAAGGAATTTGCCGTCCATGGATCTGATGCGGTCCGAGAAGATGACGTTTGTGCAGCTCATCATCCCCGTCGAGTCCGCGCACCGCGCCATCTCCTACCTCGGCCAGCTCGGCCTTCTCCAATTCCGCGACGTATGGATCGATCTCTTTTTGCACTTCAAATTCGTGATATTTTAGTTTCAGTTTGATTTCTTTTCGAATTTTATTGCCTGTGTGAATTATGCGCGTTAGGCTGATCAATACATTTGATTATAAGTTTTTCGGGTGATCCGAGTATTGATTTCCTGCGCATTAGGCTAGTTTAGAACTTAGCGGAGATATATTTGTAAATCGTTCAAGTTATTCATCATTTCAAGTGTTAAGATATAGTCTCAGCATTTGATGTAGGCCTAAATTGCTCATTATTTGCCTAATAGTTAATAATTGTTTTGTTTTCTTACAGTACTTTGAGTTATTACTTGGTGCACTTATTTTCTTACTGAGGATATGAGAGTTGTTTTTCGTGGAGGATGTATGGATGAGTAGAAACATTATCGATCCACATCTTATGACACCAATTGGCTGTAGTTGTGGTCTTTTTGTGATGTTTGACTTCATACTGTCTATGCCATGCTTAGAGCATTGTGTCATTATATGAGTCATCAGTGTGGAGTTTCTCACGTATTTTGTATCATTTAGTTCAGTTGTCTTGCGTTATGAGTTTTCTGCTCTGATGATTTGTTGGTTTAAGTAGTTTTTAGCTGATATACTCACCGTGCAAATGGTTTCTTTCTCATTGGCAGTTAAATGGTGATAAGAGCCCTTTTCAACGAACATTTGTTAATCAGGTAATGCCTGGAATCACTGCAGACACTTGTTGCATTAAATTATATGCTTCCTGTATTTACCTTTTGACATGTATGTGTCTGATTGAGTCATAGTATTCTTTTGCTGATACATAATTGTGTTGTTAAATTAGTGACTGAAACCAGAATGCTAGTCAATCACTGTTTAGTACGAGTTTTCTCTCCTTTTTCTTTGAGCAAGCAGTATGGGCTATTTGTGTGGTAGAAGCCTGCATCATGCTTTTAGATATGCTTTGAGTGTCTCTTTCCCAGTTTGCTTGCTCCGCCAATTTCATCTCATGTGGTTAACCACCAAGCTCTTACAATTGTGTCGTGCCTATTTCTTTTCACTTGGTGTTTTATTATGAAGATAATGTCTGTAAACCACAGTACAGGAGTGGGTCAATTAAAAGAGTGCCAGAAGCTCTGTTTACTTCTTTTTATCATGAAAACCGTTACTTATTTTCTTTCATTCCCTATATTGGATGTTTAGGTGGAAGAGTCATGGTTTATTGGCGAATTAAGTGTAGAAATGAAGAATATATAAAATCAAAGATTCAACAAATTGTTATTAGTCCTTAACAGAATTGTATGGATAGCTTCCACATTCTTCTATTTTAATGAATATGTGATATTTCATTTTATATAAGAAATGAACTTGCCCATCTTTGGGCGATAGATAATCATTGTGTTGCATATGCTTTGATATACCTAGCTGTGTAGCTTTCCCTGATGGAATTCTTTTGCAGGTGAAAAGATGTGCAGAGATGTCCAGAAAGCTTCGTTTTTTCAAAGATCAAATACATAAAGCTGGATTATTGCCGTCTCCTCATCCTGCTTCACAACCAGATATTGATATTGAAGAATTGGAGGTTCATTTTTCTGCTAACTACTAGCTGTTTCAGTCAGCTTAAAAGGGTTTTCTTTTGCTGCAGGAGACTGCTAGTATTAAATTTGTTATTTGTGATGAATTTGTGTATGTGTTGCTATTTGTTAGGTACAACTAGTGGAGCATGAACACGAGCTTATTGAAATGAATGGTAACAGTGATAAACTGCGACAGTCATATAATGAACTGTTGGAGTTCAAAATGGTACTGCTGAAGGTATGCTCATTTCCTGTTTATAATTTTCCTGTATATTCCATTCGCTGTCGGTGAAGAACCTGGTAATACATATCATCATCTTATTGTGAACTTTATTGAGATACTTGAAGGGCATGACACTAGCAGAGTTGCTTGTGCCTTGAAATATAAAACTGAATCAAGTAAAGTGGATGAGATGATTATGTTGATAAATTAAGTTAAATGAAGGATTTGAAGTCCACAATATTTAGGATTCAGTGACTTGCTTATGCCTTTTTGACATAGGCTTATTGTCTGTCATGTTGACAATTATGGTAAATTAGTTAGTTACTGGAAGTAATCTTTGATTGGTGTGTCATGTGGGTATTACATTTATTTTGTTTGCACTTTGCCTGACATGAATTAAGGCTTCAATTGACATGAATTGGGAGTTGAATTTCTTCAATTGGAAACGAATGCATTCTTGTTCCATTTTCTCTCTACCTGTGATCTAACAATCTGTAATTGTTTGAAGAAGACATTTTTTTCCAGAATGCAATCACTATACTAATTCTTTTTCTTCTTCTTTAAATTTTTTTAATTTTAAATTTCAATTCAGGCAAGTGACTTTCTTGTGTCTACTAAGACCAATGGCACTGTACGAGAAACTGAACTGGTTGAGAGTGTTTACTCAAATAGTGACTATAATGATGCGACAGCACTGCTTGAACAGGTGACTTAGTTTTGTTCCATTTTTGTTGTTTTCTAATACTTCTTACTGGAAAGTTGTGCTGATTGTTTTGTGAATTATTTCTCTCTCCAATTATCAGGAGATGCTTCCTGGTCCCTCAATTCAATCTGGTGTAAGATTCATCAGTGGCATCATTAGTAAATCTAAGGTTCTTTCCTTTGAAAGGATGCTATTTCGGGCTACAAGAGGCAATATGCTGTTCAATCAGGCAGTTGCAGATGATCATATCATGGATCCTTTGTCAAATGAAATGGTCATCCTCTTAACTCTCTACTAGGTTTGGTTTGTTTCACTCACATCTTGTCACAAAATGTGACAAACTAGATCAGACAGTACCAAGTAAATGCACACTAGCATGTACCATGATGATATTTGTTTTTTTTCTTGATTTTTTATTCAGTTATGTTTCTGTTGCTATGGTTATTGATTGACAATTACGGTCCTTTTTTCCTTTCTCCCCTACTTGCTGGATGAGCATTCGTACGATGGTTTTAAATTGTTTTGTTGTTGAGTTGTAGGTGGAGAAAACTGTATTTGTGGTGTTCTTCTCGGGCGAGCAGGCCAGGACAAAAATACTTAAAATATGTGATGCATTTGGAGCTAACTGCTATCCTGTCCCCGAAGAGATAACTAGAAGAATGCAAATAAATCAAGAGGTTTGCCTTTGACTAGATTCTTTTATACATTTTAGAATAGTTTAAAGATTTATCAGTTTTGTTTAGGCTACTTTTCATTCTTCTTTACTTAAGACAATACATTGAGAGACTATTTCCCCTGCTGGGACCGCAGCCCTGCTCGCCACCACTTTGCAACTGTTATTAATCTTCTCAATTAAATTTAAGCCTTGTATCTTGATTCCCCGGTGTTGCTCAAGTTGCATCTTGTTGAATTAACATCTATCTTGTAGGTTGCATCTCGTCTCTCTGAATTAGAAACTACCTTAGATGCTGGAATTCGTCATCGTGACAAGGCTTTGACATCAATTGGGTTTAACCTGGCAAAGTGGATGAACATGGTAGGCTGTATCCATCACCATTACCTTTTTAAAGGATCTTTGTGATTTATAGATGGGTATTTCTGGTATTTTCCCTGAACCCAGAAAGTAATGTACTCCTTTTACTTCTTCTCTAGGTAAGAAGGGAAAAGGCTGTGTATGATACTCTCAATATGCTCAATTTCGACGTTACTAAGAAGTGTCTTGTTGGTGAAGGATGGTGTCCAATATTTGCACAATCAAAGGTGTTTAACTGTATTTCCTTTTACTCTTGCCCTGTGTACTTCCCTTGATTTGTTTTCAATACTTATGTAATAGTTCTGTGATGGAATTGTTTCTTATAACAGATACAAGAGTCGTTGCAACGGGCTACATTTGATAGCAATTCACAAGTTGGCATCATATTCCATGCAATGGAAGCTGTAGAATCACCTCCAACCTACTTCAGAACGACCCCTTTTACAAATGCTTTCCAAGAAATTGTTGATGCATACGGGTAATCTAAAATATGTGTCTAATTACTTGAAGAAATATTCTTTCTGTCCTTTCTCTCTCTTTGTTCTTTGTGTTGAGCTATTCCTTCTTTTACTCCGCCTCTCTGTTAATCCATCGTAATCTCGTGGTTTTGATTTGTTCTGTATAATGAATGGGTCTGGTGATATCATAAGAATCGCGGTCGGTGTGTTGTAATGCATTTTACTCACTTCTATTTTTCTGTCATCTGCATGTCTTTGTGGATCAGTATTGAGTTTATATTCTGTGCAAGGTTATTGCACTTTTCTGAGTTGTTAGATAAGAACAATTTCATTACGCTGTTAGCCCTGAAAAGAAAAACACTGGTGTTTGGTCAATGATTTAGGATTCTGACAGCTCCGTGGAAAGTACAGAGCAAATTGATCACATTTTGTTACATTTTTTTCTAATCATTTCTGAATCCTTCTTTCCATTTCTTTTGGTCTTTCTCCATGCCTGTACCTGTGCACATTAAGGTCAAATAGAGAGGGATGGATTGTGGCTGCTATGTAAAAATACATTTTCTGATTAAAGTATTGATAAGATATCATACTTTGTACAGAATTGCCAAGTATCAGGAGGCTAATCCTGCTGTGTATGCTGTTATCACATTTCCCTTTCTTTTTGCTGTGATGTTTGGGGACTGGGGGCATGGAATATGCTTACTCTTGGGCGCCTTAGTTCTCATAGCTCGTGAAAGAAGGCTTGCTTCACAGGTAACCAGATCCTGACTTGAAAGTTAATTGCAATGGTGGATCAGTTACTAATAATAACATGATTAGCTTGATTTGCAATCCTGTCTGAAAAATAAACAAATCATGAGAGCAGCATACAGTGTATATGGATCTCCCTGAATTCACATTTGACGTTTTTGAACATCTCTATCAGAAGTGGTGTGCACTCTTTGGTTTTGGCAAAACTTATGAAGATTATGACATTAATGAGTGATACTGATAACAATATATTGACTTGTTATCTTTGGTTTATGGAAGGAGCCCGTGACGTTTATTATGTGTTGTGAAAAATATTTGGCAAGAGCAAAGAAAGCTATGGCTGGTCCCATAAAGACAAAGCCAACCATACTCTTGATGCCTGAGCAAATTAGGGAGTAAAATAGTCTATGCCAATTTTTACACACTAGTCACCCCAGAGACTGATGAAGGAACTTCTTGTGATGTAACACTGCATAGTGTGATGAGAGAGATGTGGATGATTACTTTTTGTGACAGCTGAGCTTTTTAGAAATTCTTCAATTGCTTGCTCTCCTAATTTATTTTATCCACCCGCTCTCTTGTTGTTTTAAAGAGGAGATGCGTTGCTGCAAGCTAGTAATATACTTTTATTGCCTATCAGAAACTGGACAGCTTTATGGAGATGCTATTTGGTGGTCGCTATGTTCTCTTGTTGATGGCTCTATTTTCGATTTATTGTGGGTTGATCTACAATGAATTTTTCTCAGTACCTTTTCACATATTTGGGAAGTCTGCTTATGCCTGTCGAGATTCTTCCTGCAGGTATATGCACTAATTTCAGCATTTGTTTGATGAAAATTAATCTGGTTATTCCTAGCTGGTATCTATGGGAATGATTTCATACCTGTTATTATGTCTATTCATTGCGGGCCTTGAGCTAATTTGCCCTTATTTTCCTTGATAGTGATGCCAGCACAGTAGGTTTAGTGAAATATGGAGATACATATCCATTTGGTGTGGATCCAATATGGAGAGGAAGTCGTACTGAGCTACCTTTCTTAAACTCTCTCAAGATGAAATTGTCAATTTTGCTGGGCATTGTCCAGATGAATCTTGGAATTTTGCTAAGTTACTTCAATGCAAGATTTTTTAGCAATTCACTTAATATCAAGTAAGTTCTCTCTGTTTCTTTGTTTTGTTTCTTTGTGTTATATATTGGGTCTATGATTGTTAATAATCCCTGCCTTCTGTTTTCAGGTACCAGTTTGTGCCACAAATGATCTTCCTTAATTGCCTCTTTGGCTATCTTTCACTCTTGATTATAATCAAATGGTGCACGGGCTCTCAAGCTGATCTCTATCATGTGATGATTTATATGTTCTTGAGCCCTTTTGAGGATCTTCGAGATAATCAATTGTTCTGGGGCCAGGGTGTACTTCAGGCACGGTCTCTTGATTCTAGTAATAGATCATCCAATGATGGGTACTTCTATTTCCCAGCTTTGTTTAATCGACACCAAAATGTTTCAGGTCATCTTATTGCTCTGTGCTGTAGTAGCTGTACCATGGATGCTGTTTCCTAAACCTTTCATTTTGAAGAGGCTTCATACTGAGGTACGTGTTTGATGAAGTTGAAGCTTATTAGTTAAACTAGAACAGACATGGAATATTTGCACTGGAGCTTGTATCTTTTAAACCATCTCATGCTTTCCCATGAAAGCAGTGTGAATGGATACTGTTTCATCAGAAAGATGCAATGTTGGCTACAGCTTTCACTAGCATTAGTATACCTTTCACATTATAACTGTAATGATAAAAATAATAATTGGCATTATTTTTAACTCTCAGAAGGATAGCTAACTATATTAAATTTTAGAGTCTGGATACAAGCCCATCAACTTGGGCTTAGATTTCTTCTTGTCCCTTTTTGATAATCTTTTTTACCTGCATCACTTTTGCCCAGAGATTTCAAGGTCGTACCTATGGCTTAATTGGAACCTCTGATATGCATCACATTGACGAAGAACCTGACTCAGCAAGACACCAGCATCACCATGATGAGTTTAATTTCAGTGAAGTGTTTGTGCATCAGATGATACACTCAATTGAGTTTGTACTTGGTGCAGTTTCCAATACTGCATCATACCTACGTCTTTGGGCGTTGAGGTACATCTTTATACCTAACCATTTTGCAGGTTCAGAGTTTTGTGTGATATGCATACGTATATGACTTTTGTTGCTTATAACTTTACAGTTTGGCTCACTCCGAATTGTCAACTGTTTTCTATGAAAAAGTTCTGCTTCTTGCATGGGGGTAAGTTCATATAAACCTTGAATATTATCAGATTAGGATACCTAGAAAACAGAAATGATAGTTCCATTTACTCAATTTGACAGACTAACTAAAAGTGATTTTTTCATGTCTCAGTTAAGTATATCTACCTTAATATTCAATCTGATTGCAGGTATGACAATATCATCATAAGACTGATTGGACTGGCCATTTTTGCTTTCGCTACAGCATTTATATTACTGATGATGGAGACTCTTAGTGCATTTCTTCATGCTTTGCGGCTCCACTGGGTGGAGTTTCAGAACAAGTTTTATGAGGGCGATGGCTACAAGTTCTGGCCGTTCTCCTTTGCTGTGTTGGCTGATGAAGATGACTAGTATGTCTATTTTCCCAGTTCTTTATGAATTTTTTTTTGCAAAGAAGTAGATCCAGAAAGAAGGGCTCTGCCTGCACTGATTAAAGCACAGCAAAAAGATGGCAGGATGAGCACATCGCATCACTCTAATTTTACAGTTATTTAACCCCAAATTGTAAAACCATGGGGCAGAATCTATAGGCGTAAATGGTGTGAAGAATTCTGCTAAAAAACTGGTGGTGGCTGACAGATTTTGTAACTTTTTGTCCACATACTGTTTCCAAATCTTCCAGAATGGGGACTCTTATCTCAGGGTTATTGTAAAGACTACAGGCAGAAGAGAGGCGGGTATACACTGAATATCCATGGTGTTAATTTGTTTTGGCTCAGCCAAGTATACAAAAATGTCGCACATCCATTATACTATAGGAGTAGAGAAATGTTGACAAACTTTGGTCTGATCAATGCCAATTTTGTAAATTCTCTAGATACTTTGATGAATTTATAGAATAATTAGTCGTTTTTTCGGCCCTACGAAGCTATTTGCTTCCAAGAAAGCTAAGTGACCTTCCTTCATAAGAAATGGAGGATAAATAGCTGTTATTTTACTTAAACATGGGTAAAAAAGAAAAGCTATGATCTTGCTTCTATTTCCTCCTGTTTCTTATCATCGGTTAATTTTAATAGAAATCGTCCCAACCCTATTGTTGACATACGGTCGTTCTGAAACTCCCGTGTTCAGACTCAACAAAAGATCTTGAAGCCGTTGGTTGGTTTTCGGAGTCTTGGATTTCCAAGAGAACAAAGAATCACTAAGAAAGCATAAAATCCTGAAACTAATCTTTTGGAATTTTTGCAAATGACTCAGTCTGCATCACAGTAGGCCTAGACTGTATTGCATTGATGAATAGAATAACCTCAAGACAGGTTTAGAATGATCAAGACCTGCATCATGCACTCTAGAAAGTGTATACTTTCTTTGGTTGAGAAAGATGTCCTGTTGTGATCTGAAAAGCTCAATGGTTATAAAGAACTTTACTGATTCCATGTTTTTGAGTGTGAACTTGTTATCCAAAGATATTTCAACTTTTGTGTTGGAAGACAAAGAGTTGCCACCAAGGAGGGTGTCATCCACATAAACAATGAGAGCCAAAGAGACATCATCCTATAGTTTGAGAAATAGGCAACGATCATGAGGAGACAGAGTATCCTAAAGAAACCAAGTGCTTTGTTAACTCCTAATTCCACTGCTAGGAATATAACTTTTTTCTCAGCTTACAAACCAAACCAGGTTCAGGGATAGAGTAGCCTTCAAGTTGTGAAATAGAAACTTCTTCATCCAAAAAACCATGAAGGAATGCATTATTTATGTCCTTATTATGTAGATCCCAATTTCTTTTGGCAACCAAAGCAAGGAACAACCTATGGTGACTAATTTAGCCACATGTGAGAAACTGTAATAGTAGTCCACTCCTTCAAACTGAGAGTAACCTTCTGCAACTAACCTAGCTTTATACTTTTTCATCTTCCCATGTTGATTGAACTTCACCTTAAACACCCATTTGCACCCAATCATCATTTTCCACAGGTAATGGAACTAAACCCCATGTTTGATTTGTTTCCAAAGCTTCAATCTCAACCTCCATAACTTTGATCCACTCAGGATACATACAACCTATTTGTAACTGTGAGGTTCCTGCAATTTTGACAGTTGAGCAACAAATGGCATTTACGTGTGAGAAAAATTAGGCGGAGAGATGAAAAAATAAAGTCTTCAGTCCAAATTGGCTTTGTTCTTTGTTTGAGACATAGTCATAACTGAGGCAAGGATGGTCAATTTATGAGTGAGCATTTGACTAAAGAGAAGGCTGTTATGGACACGTGGATGACACCAATTCAGAATATCTGTGACTAACGATATGTGGGATATTCTGAATTGATACGTGTTGAACCGCGATAGTGATAGCCGAGCCTTCCATCGTGGTGCCGCCCCTGCGGGAAAAAAACTCCTCCTGGCCGTCGGGGGAACAAACTATGATGGTAAAGTCAGATCAAAAGTGTTAATATGAGTATTGAGAATTGAATGTATAGAGCGAAGGAATGCCTCGTTATTTATAAGGGTTGATCGAAGGGAGAACACCCAATAACACTATGATGAATATTTACTTTTCTTGTAGGAATAATTATCTTACCATAATAAAGTTTCCATATATTTGATGTACCGTAATTGATGAAGGAAATATTGTACGAGTATATTTGGACTAGGAGATATACCGCCTGATGACTGGGCTTCAGCCCAACATAAAGTGTGGTATGGCCTTAGGCCCAAAAGTGGAGTGGTGGCAGAGCGTTCGACCCGAGGGGGAGTTTCGACTCCAACCCTTTCAATAGCCCCTTATAAAGAGCCGAAGGTTTGAACTTTCGCGAGGACCATTGGTTCTCTCACATGGGAATGGCCGAAGGTTGTGTGTCGTGGATGCTCTTTGATCTTCCTTTCTCAAGAAAATTGCAGATCCTAGGAACCATTTTTGCGTGTTTCTGTGCTTGTGGAGGCTCCACGTATCATGACTTCGAACTGGGTGAAAAGGTTTGAGAATGGCGCACATGTTTTCTGGTTTTCGAGGGGTTTATAATTATCCACGAACTGAACAATCCCTTCAGTTGATAAATACTTTTCCCCACAGTAATTATTTTTCACTTTATTGCCAGTGATTTCACCAGCTGTATTTTTCGGCGCCACTTATTCCTTTGTTAAAAGTCTTCATTGAGTACATTTCAGGAATTTTTCCAATAAGTCTACCTTTTTCTTTCTCGTACCTCTGCTTCGACAATGTTGGAATTTTCTTACCGCAACGCAATATTTCATCCATGAGACAACGGGGACTATCCTTTGTTATTTAGATCTGGTCTCCCTGATTAGATCACACATTTTTGTTGAACCTCAATGTTTAACCCTTGTCTTTGTCTCCATCGACAGTGGGATTCTTTACTTCCGACCACATGCCCTCTAAGGGTTCATCTTCCTTTGTTTTGGAAGATTCGATGACTACCTATTTTGGATTTGTCAGGCTGCAAGCGTGATGGTCTTGCGGGTGAGAGTTCGAGCCCCTGGGATTTGAAGAAGATTTGTTTGCCTGTTGAGGTGTCATACCTGATCATGGGTTCTTTCGAGAGGGTGGCTTCACTTTTTCCTGAAGCATATTGTCCATGAGTACGTGAGTGTTCTCACCTTTTTTGGCTCTCTATTAATCTCGGGCTAACTTCCTTTTGTTTTCCTAGACCCTCTCTTCTGTGGTTGACAATTTGGCTTAACTGGATCATTTGGTTCTAGTCGTTCGTTCGGACATTGACCAAGTCACCGACGCCCTTGTCGCTGATCAGAGGGTGGCATTAAATTAGAGATGGATGCTTCAGATGGGTTGATGATGAATTTTTGACTGCATGTTCAACTCTTTTGTCCCACTAAGGGATTTTTGTGAGACTCTGACCTTTTGCTGAGGTAGGGAATCAGACGGAGCTTCTCCAATTTTTTTAACTAGGCTATTAAAACACAAGACTTCCGTAATTTCTTTATACAGATCGCCTGAAACGCCTCGAGTCATGTTAAAAATTAGGTGGTTGAGAAGTTTACCCTCTTGCTTCCAAGAGAGTAGAGGGAATTCCTCTGTCCTTTTATGTTTTCGGGTAATGGTCTTGCTCTAGAGCATGTGTGCTGATCTGGAATCCAAGATGGAGGGAAGCATCTGTTTTCATTGACCAATCAGAAGGTTCACTCCATTCCCTGAAAATGGAGGGTGTGAAGGAGGATTTTTTTGAGAATCTCGAGTGGAAGTTGCCTATCTGGGCCCTTCCGAATATTGTTGAGGCCCTAGGTGGTGAAGTGGTTGAGTAGAGGGCAGTATTCGGCGGTCCTATAGAGCTTGGTGAAGGGGACCACAATGAGGTATGTTTCTTTTATGAGGCTTAGGCCATGTTCAATGGTAAAAACCGCTATCGGTTTCTTACCAATTAAATATATTATTTTTCTCATTCTCTCTCTTCCACCTAACTTTAAGAAACCACTTAAGAAACCACTCACTTTCTCCTCCACAATGGTAAGAAACCACTTTATACTATTCATGGACCCCATTTG
>JAUOBV010000007.1:5101280-5111408 GCA_032360425.1 Rubia occidens
ACTACCCATTTCATTTGCGGCACTCAGATTTTTCAAATAATACTGCTGATATGGTCGTCTACAGTAAACATTATTCTATACAGTGGGGAGAATTCTTCCACGCCCAAATCTGGAGCTGGATTTGGTATGGTTTGGTGAGAGGCAAAATCTTCCCCGAAATTGGTGTTCATGCCTCACTGAAAATTCCAAAATCTAGGAACTCGAGAATTGTTTCATGACCTAATTATGCTCCATTTTAATAATCCCAGGATCTACCTTAAAATAAGATACACTCCTCTAAATAACTATTTTCCTGTCCTAACCACCTCCACCTTAGTTGTTAATCAAAGACTTAAAAGCACAACTAGTCAGTCATGTACTGGTCTTGAACCAGATCTTTACCAAAATGAATGTGAATTTAGATGGGAAAAATGACTCGAAAAATTGAGTTAAGAACTGAAAAGTTAGAATGAGTGAATAGAATTATAAGAGTCTTATAAAAGAAAAAAAATCGTGTCAAATAGAATTAAGCAACAAATTAAGTGATAGTGTTAGAAAATCGGAACCAGAAGTTTAATCGGAGCACCAAAAACAAATCCTAGAAGTGTAGCTAGGTTAAAAACAGTTCAAGTCATTCCCCCTTAAATAAAAGAAGAAACAAGGGCAAACCTGAATTAACACACTACCAAATACCAATTCTACAACCCCAAAAAACAAATAGGACATTGATTCAGGTGAATCCCAGACACAAAACCCTTGAAATAAAATTAAGGTTTCCTTACTCTAAATATGAGAACAAAACTCTAGGAATACTACTATTAATCCTTTCCTTTCCCCCACCATGATTTCTGCTACATTTGATCAGTTCTGATCCCTACATAAGAGGAGCACTGTTGAGAAGTCCTTGCCAAGAAGCCCCAAATCCATTGTTCCAGCTGCTCTGATCTCCCACTCCTCCCATGTTTCCATCTCCATTCACCTGCCATGGGAACCCCCAAAGCACCTTGCTCTCGTTGCCCATTTCTTGCTTCACATTCATTTCCTGATCATACGCCACCATTGCCATCTCCTGATCAACGCCGCCGTTCTCAACATGTCCCATGTTGTTGCCGCCATAGTACAGATTCTGGAACCCATTTTGGCCCTCCACAAACCCGCCCCTCAGCGCATCGAAGAAGCCGGTGTGCTGGGTAAGGTTGTTCGGGCTCGGCATCATGTGGTGATGGTCAAGGTTCTGATCGTGCTCGAACCCGATATGGCCACTGGAGTGCTTCTGGAGCCTCGCGAGAGCGAGGCTGATATCAGAGTCATAGGGAAGACTGGTGAGGGAGGAAATGGGGTTGGGATTGGGCTGAAAGAGGGATGGATCTTGGCCTTTCTTGGACGAGGAGGACGAGGATGAGGACGAGGATGATCTCCGGTTCTTGCGGCAGCCTCCGCCGACGGGGACGTTTCGGAGGGTGCCCCCCTTGGTCCAGTACCTGCGGCAGGACTTGCAGAAGTAGCGTGGCTGGGTGAGGCTGTAGTTGTTGTAGTAGCAGAACTTGGTGTTGGTGGAGTCGCATCTAGGGCATTTTAAGGCCTGTTCTGGTGGCCTTGGCTTCTTGTCTTGCCCGGCTTTTGTGCACACCAGCATGCTCTCTAGAGTCTGGGAACACATCTCCTGCAAGTTCAATCATATGATTTAGCGAATCTTGTACCTCGAGGACTCCATTATTCCATACATAGTTCTTTACAAAAACAGCTAATCAATCTGTTGTTTAAGAGTGATTTAGTGGGGAACACAGTTTCTTAGGGAAGGGTAAATGGCAACCAAGAAGAGAATTGACCAAAAAGGCTTCATCAACAACAAAGCCATTAAGCCATTAGAGCCAAAACATCAGTAAACCCAATAACACAATTTGAGGTGGCACCAAAACCTTGCTATGTTATTTTTATCGTTAAAAAAGGGAAACCAAAACAAAAACAAGCTTAAGCCATTTGATTAACTAAGCAAGAACAATAGTTGCCCCAGAAAACCTTCCACATCAAATTCGCATGCACAGATTAGTATAAACAAACAAAACCCAGCCAAAGGCTAAAAAGGGACCAGAGGTTGTGTATATTTCGGAACCTGATGATGCTGAGCAGTAGAAGAATCCATCGGATCGATACACAAGCAGTTGCTTCAGTTCTTGGATGCTGCAAAAACAGCTAAAATTACCAGAAATTGCAATGAAAAGGTTGGATTTGGGAATGAATGTGTTAACTGAAAGAAGAACTAGCAGTAGGAGAGAGAGAGAGAGAAGGGAGTTGATGGAGGACAATGGGTTGAAGAAGAAAGGAGGAGAGAGTATATATATAGAGGTGGGGGTGCGATTGCCAAGGTGGAATGTTTTTCTTGTGGGGAGGGGTCCCACTGTGAGAGAGGAAGGAATGGGATAGAATTTTCTTGGTTTTGTGGTTTAGTAGTAGTGTAATCATTACTTTGTTTGTACGGGGATGTGTGTAAGCACGCATAGAAAGAGAGAGAGGAGAAATACTCGTTTCTCGTCCCAAAATTGTCATTCTTTAAAATTATTATTTTGGTCTTTTGTTTTTAAAATTATGGCAAAGTCTTGGAAAAATCATCTTTTCATAGACATATGAAAAGATGAGGTTGAATTGAAATTATAGAAAGGTAAAAGATTTTAGTTGCAATATTAAAATTTTATTATACAACATGTAGGAGTGATATGTTTATGACCCGATTAATACAATCCAATTTTTTTTTATTTTAATTTATTCAAATTTACAGTTTAAACCCTGATAATTCCATAACTTATGGAAATACCGTCTTTCAAGAGACAAACTCTAAAATTATCATGTTTTTTATGCTTTAATTTCTCTCTACATTTTAATTTTAAGTTGTATAAACAATCATTTAAATAGTAAATATCAATCTAAAAAACATACTCCCTCCATAATGGTTCTACTCCTTCGTCCCAAATTCAAATTGCACATTTACTTTTTAGACACTAGTCTTTATTAAAATTTGATCTCATATTTAATTACATATATGAGTAATTATATTAACGTATGTAATATGTTGAATTCATCGTAACAACTAGTTTTCGAATATCAATTTTTATTTGTCATTATTATGCATAGTTAAACACATTAACAGTCAAACATGTTTCTTAACAGCGTGATAATGATTTGTGTACAATTTGAACGGAGACAGGGAGTATTTATTTTTTACACGGGCATTTATGCATGGTGAAAAGTGGAGAGTTGTTATGAATTGGCCAAAGTTTAGTTATAAATTTCAAATTAAATAAGAATATAGAGCCTTTAGTTGAGATAAATAAAAATAGAAGATATGAACCTTACATAGGGACAGAGGGAGAAGGAAGGAAGGAGGGTTAAGAATCCATATTGGTGAAAGACGCAAATACCCTCCAATCAATTGGCACACTATTTAAAAAAAGTAAAATGAGTGAAAGAGATTGTATTGGAAGAGTAAAAAAATTAAATTAAATTAATTGAATTAAAATAATCTAATTTTACCAAAAAAAGAATGTGTCATTATTAAAATACTAAAAAATGTGTCATTATTAGAGGATCAGGAGGAGTATTTTATTGGAATACTCTTTCCAATCCTATAAAATCACACTCTTTCTTTATTGGGATAGTTTTCTAATGTTCCTCTTATTCCATATTTCACATTTAGGAGGAAATAATAATGTAAAGTTTCTATTTTACCCCCTTTCTTTTATAATTTTCTACCCCTTTTCTAATAATTTATTTATCTAAGCAACCCTATTAATATTTTATTGCAAAATGTTGAAATTGAAAGTCTGAAACAAAAAAAGAAAGTACCAATTTTGAGAACCAATGATAAACGACCGGACAAGTTTATAAGATTGTGAATTCATGGGTCATCTCTATAAGAGATTAATTGATTTTATAATGTATTAGTTTATAACTCTATTAGGGTATTAGAATTTAATTTTTTAATTATAAAATATTAGAGTTTAAGGTTGATCTTACTTAATGAACGTTACTTTTACTATTTGGTTTCTTTTATATTCCCTCTGTCCACTGTCAAATTTTAACCACGTATTTGACTAGATATATAAAAATAATAATATTCTCATATATGATATTATTGGATTCGTCAAGTTGTTTTTAAATATTGACTTTTATTTGCTGCTATTATACATAGTTAAACATATTAATGGTCAAACATATTTTTTTAAATGCAATGAAAAAAATTCTATAATCTTAATATGGGATGGAGGGAGTAATATCGATATAGATGGAGGGTGATGTTAAGGATAGTTGGTGATGAATTATACATCCTTTCTCGTTCAAAAGTTCATCCTTTTTTTTTAAAAAAAAATTGTTCAAATTAAAGATTTTTAGTTTGGAAAATATCGTCTTTCATACAAATATGGAAAGATGGGGTTGAATTAAATTATAGAAAGGTAAAAGGTTTTAGTTGCAATATTTAAAATTTATTATGCAACGTTCAATAGTTATAAGTTTATGACCCCGATTAATGCAATTCAAAAATTTTATCTTGATTCATTCTAATTTGAAATTTAAACTTGGCATTTCCATAACTCATGAAAAGAACGTCTTTCAAATGACAAAAATCTTTTATTTTATCTACATCAATTTTCAAATTTACATTTAATCAACTCATTCTATTTTTTCACTTTCTCTTTTTATATTATTGACATGCATAAATGTTGGGTAAAAAGTACTAACATGACTTTTTACCTAAAATGGAGAGAGTGTCATTTCTGTCTCAACTGAATTTGCACTTTTACTTTTTAAAAACTATTCTCTATCAAAGTTTGATTATATATTTAAATAGATATATGAATAATAATATTGTCGTAACCAGTAGTTTCTGAAAATTAAATTTTTATATGTTGTTATTATGTATAAATAAATATATTAACGATCGAATATTTTTTTTGAATAGTCCTTTAATGATTGCACTGTAATTTCAAAGAGGGGAACATGATAAGAATTAGTTTTATAACAGAGATTTATGATTTCGTGTGATACTCCCTCCCTCCCACCATTGTTGGTATGCTTACTTTTTTAAAAATCAAATTTGAAAAAAATTGACTTTAAATATGAGTTAATATATTTATAATAATGTGAGATATTGTCATATTAATTTTAACATATATTTTTAAAATATTAAACTTTTTATATAATTGTTATAAGTAATTAAAGCATTAACGATCAAGCATGATTATTAAAAATCATGAAAAAATAAATATGCTAATAATGGTGGGGACGGAGGGAGTATGGTGTGGAGGAGGAGAGAGAAAGGTTTGAAACTGATTTTCTGTTCTTGCTATTCCGGTACTGCCACTACTGTCACCAACGGATTCCATTTTGGACAGTTCTGGACCTTCCCGGCCCCGACTAGCGTGGGAATGCATACTCCCTCTGTCCCAGTTCAATTTACACATTTCACCAGATGTCACTATTTACTGTTCAATTTTGACCATATATTTGAATAAATATATAAACAATAATATTATCGTATTTAACGGCGATGAATTCGTCATAACAAGTAGTTTCTGAAAAGTAACTTTTTGTTTACCGTTGTTATACGTAGTTAAACATAATAACGATTAGACAAGTTTCTTGATGCACGTAATAATGATTGCATTGCAATTTGAGGTGGGACGGATGGAGTATTGACGATCAAATATGACAATTGAAAACCGTGGATCAAATATGATCATAGCAGTAAATGCAATTGGATTTTTCTGCGGAGTCAATATTCAAGTCTCTGACAAAGCAAACATAATACTCTAGAGACAAATTTAAAATGAGAGGCAATTTGATAAAAATGAGACATGAGGTGCAGTCAAAGTTCACGCAGGCACGGATGCTTCTCTTCTGCATGTCAGTGATGAAGCACTGCTGGCCAATTAAATACTCTCGTATTTTAAATCAGTACGACTATTTTTAAATCAATATTGTATTTTATTTTACAGCCAAACGGATTATTCAAACAACAAAATAAATCGGTACTAGCATACTTCATTAGATTTTTACTCCAATTGTCGATTCATACTAGTAGACTAGTAGTTGTTAATTTTTATTTTTAAAATTTTGAACTCGGGATAATACTGTAACATATACTTTGCCTCAGGAAGTTTTTTTTAAAAAAAAAATGGGAAAAATAGGTTATCTAAGGGATCATCTCCCAATTTATGTTTTCCATTTTTGATAATGAATGAAACTTTTACTTTGAAAAAAATATATATGGTGAATTGGGTTGATCGCAAACCAACAAATCAAGGGCTATTAGGTTATATCTTTTCATTTTATCTATACTTCAATTTCAGTAAAATTTTAAAATAATATTAATTTTGATTGGTAAAATCTCATGCTAAACCAATTATGAAAAATATCGCTTCAATAACTTTTAATGTCAAATTATTACTATTTATACATTGTGATACATATAAAAAAATTCAAAGTTTTAGGAAAATCGTTGCAATAAAGAACATCAAATCACCGCATTAGTTACATTAATTATAAATTGATCACATCTAACAGCTAGTCGGTCTAAAACAATACTTTGTAATTATAATTTATTATATTTATTTATCAATACATACATAACACTACATACAAATAATCTATTTATATATAAACATCATTCACCTTCATCGACCACCTGCATTTTCAAAAACTACTACAAAAACTATTGATATAGCCTCACAACACTGTCATGCACCTTCCCTATTATAGAGATAGTACTCCCTCCGTCCCAATTCAAACTGCACACTTTTTGGTCAACTTTCTCATGTCATGTTTGATTATTAATAACTTTAATTACGGATATTAATGGTACATTAAAATTTAATATTTAGAAACTACGTCGACGTAGGAGTCTAACAATATCTCACATGATAATATTAGAGTCTATATAACTAATTGAAATTTATGCTCAAACATGGTCTGAGAGAGTTGACCAAAAAGTGTGCAGGTTGAACTGGGACAGAGGGAGTAAGTTATCACTAAAGAAAGGTTTAATTCACTGTTTTTTTTATAATTAATTTTAGTTCAGATTAGTAGAATATGAACTAGGTAGAACATGTTCCTAATCCGCCATTCCGCTGGTTTGAATTTGTCATTTTTTAATTTTATTTTTTACAGAATTTGTCATAAATTACAAGGGAAACCAAGACCACAGTTTTGGTGCATTGTCATTTCCAACACGATAAATACCGTGGCTGCCATAATCTTTCCCGGATAATATGCACTTATGTTTGTGGGCTGATCTGAGGCCATATTATGTTATTTCGGCCCACCTTGACTCCTACGCCAACCTTACCAAGCTCACACTATAAATTTATTTTCTACGTTACTAGCGGAGTACCATTACGCGTTGCGCGATATTATTAGTTCAAATATTAGGATGTACACTATGTTTCTTACATTTAAATTAAAAAACAAAGTTCATTTAAAATTTTAAATTTTAGTCATATAAGGGAAATTATATGAGTTATGAAGTGAAATAATTAATTTAGTTAGAAATTATTAAATATTGAATACAATATATGTTTTTATAATATTTCTTTCAAATTTTAAAAAAGTAATTATTTATATATTGAGATTAATTTCAAAATGTTATCATAATTATGTATATCTCATTACAATAAATAAAAGTAATTATTAAATAACCTAATTAGTCTCACTAATTATAAAATGTCCACATTTAACAATTAGTTTAAAATAAGACTTTGTCATATATAATAAATAAATAATATGTATACGTATTTCTATCAAAAGTACTCTACCATTGTATAAAAAATCAGAACATTTTATTATTTCACATTATGTGTTTATTTGGATAATCTTTAGTGATACACATATATTTAATGAGATATTTATGGTCTGAAATATATCTTTAGAAGTTATATATAATTTAACAAGTTATTATTGATTATATTAGTGAAGAATTAAAATTAGTAACATATTATAATACTATTATGTTATTTTTAGACAACTTGGATTTAGCATAGTCAAAATGACTTCAATATCCCCGGTTGACAGCAACAAGCAAATAATTTCTATTATATGGTGCGTGGGAAAAATTATGGAGTACTCCTTCTTTCAAGGCGAAGTCTTCGGAAAAATGGCATTTCTATTTGTATATAAAGATATGAGATTGAATTAGAATTATAGAAAGATAAAAGGTTTTAACTGCAATATTAAAATTTTATTATGCAACGTGTAGTAGTCACACGTTTATGACCCGATTAATACAATTCTGTCTTGATTTCTTTTAATTTGCAGTTTAAACATTGATTTTTTCATAATTTTTGGAAAGATAATTTTTCAACAGACAAACTCTAACATCTTACATTCATCGAGTATTTATGTTATTACTTTTATACATTATTAAAATAATAATAATTTTATATTAGTAAAAAAAATATCATGTTTGTAAATATTTTGTTTGTAAATAAATATCATCATCATTTCTTCGTACATTATCACATTAAGGTTATTTACTATCATACAATCTACACTCGTTACTTTTCAATTAAAACTGTATTTTTTTATTGACTTTCTCATCCAATGATGAAAGATGCATTACAAGTTCTCCCAACAATGACTAAACAACAGTAATGAAATAGCACTCTCACGACTCAAACACCACCAAAACAATGGTGGAACTGACGGAATATTCTCATTTCAAGAGTCCCTCACCCTAAGAACATCTCGAATCCAATGGTTTGTTTGAGGTTTCTTCTTTCGTATGATATCTATTAATTAGAACTTCAATATAACGCACACAAATTAAATTTAGCGACGATTCATTTTAAATTTTCATCTCAAAATGAGTAATTGACACCTTCAAAACAAAAATGTGCCGCATCATAATAATGTTTACACCTAACCCTTACATTGAAGACTCTCTTATGAACTAATTCAAAGCTTACTAATATGACGTATTAACTGGCTTTTACGAATTTTTACATTGGATATGCTCTAACACCACAAAATAAGACTCCGTAGTTAGTGGCAGAACTAAATCGAGGCGAGCCAGTGCGGCCGCTCCGGTAAATCCCGGTGAACTAAGTGATTAATACTCTTCATATCTTTGTTCGTCCAGACTCATTAAAATTTAAAAGGTTTCCACCCAGGAAGAAAATTCGTCCGTCCCAGAGTTGTCCGTGTAGTTCACTCACTAAAATTTTATTCTGATTCCGCCACTGTCTGCAGTTACATAGCCATCACGTCACTATGGTTTCATCAACAGACATACCCCTACAGGAGTAAATACTATCAATAGACTACAACTCATCATCAAATAAGCAAATGTAAGCCGGCCAGCGCACTAAAAGTCTCCTCACTTGAGAGTGCATATTACTGTTCTGTGTCATTGCCCGCAATGAATGGTCGATCAGAAGAACTATGCACAAATAAACTCACCCCACAATTCTTCGACAACATTAATCATTCATTCGTTTTTCACGTAAAATGTGAGCACAATCAATTCAAATTCACGAATTTTCACTGCGCTTCAAGCTTCATCATCATTCCTAGCGTAAAAGTAGCAGTTTTCAAGGTGGAAAAGATAATTAATGATATTACTACAAAGTGATACGATGCATGAATAGAATCTTCAGTTTAATGCGATATAGTAGGCTTAATTATGATGATACGTAGTTTTTCTGCAAACATATATTCATTGCCATGTTTAATTTTACTCCAGAGTGCAATCACTGCTCTTGTGTGCTCGCTTTTACTTCATATCTGAGCAATTTATTATTGCACCTACTGCAACAAAATTTAAAAATTGTCTCTGTTCATAAGCTGTCTCCTTTACTATTGTTCTTAATTTGGACTGTCATTTTTATTTGTCTTCTTAAATCAAAAGTTTACATTCCAATGTTTAGCTGTTATTGTGGAGTTTATTTTTTTTATATAAGGGATATATACCAATATAACCCTACCTACTTGACATAATTACCAATCTAACCCTCAGATAATTTTTAGTGCAAAAATAACCATAACTAGTTAATGTAAGTGTCAATATAACCCCCATACCTCATTTCTGGCATTGAGTGTATGTAAAATATCCAAAATACCCTTAGTGTTAAAATATGAATTTGAGTTCACCGGACCGCCACC
>JAUOBV010000007.1:5344669-5357203 GCA_032360425.1 Rubia occidens
ATTTGTACAAGAAGCTGTCTTACAGGTCTCAAATTGGGGTTTTAAACTTGCTGAACTCAAAGTTAGAAAGAAAATCAAGGGTAAGGGCATTTTTGGTTGGCTCAAATCCTTATATGGTCAAGAGGAAGAAATCTTGAATGGGTTTCTTGGGCCAATTCATGTGTGGCAGGTTAGTGGACTAATCTTATGCTCTATTATGTGTAGATTTTGGTCAATTTCACCTAAGATACTTCTTTATGATGAACTTGGTGTTCTGAGCCATAACTTGCTGACCATTACCATATTGCATAAAAAATCATTTATGACGTGCTTGCTATGCCTGTTCTCCCTCTGGCTTGAAATTGAAGCTATCTTTGTGATCAATTGAAACGTGTCATGAGATATTTATTTTTGTTCAATCTGTTGTGAGTTGTAGTGTTTAAAGTTACCAGGAGCAAGATTAGTTGTTGGCTTATTTCTTCTACTGCATATTGAATTTTCAAATATTACGCAGGGGACGGATGATAAGGTTATCCCGCCATCAATGAGTGATTTTGTGCAACGAGTCCTACCGGATGCAATGGTGCACAAGCTCTTACGTGAGGGGCACTTTACTTATTTTTATTTCTGCGGTGAATGCCACAGGAATATTTTTAGCTCTGCTTTTGGCACCCCTCAAGGCCCGCTGGCACCCCCAACCCCAACCCCACCTCCACCGGTGGATACTATCACCATTACAGGCATTGCTGAAGAGGCAGGCACGGAAAATGTAGAAATACCTGAAGAAGGACCGAAGCCAGTAGAGACTGAGAGTGTCCCTTGAATGGAGCTGGCTATTCTGATTTTGAAGCATTGGGATTTATACAGTACCTGCAGTTTACAGAAATCTTGTGAGTTGTAACCATCAGCGTACATAATTACAGAAAGTGTTGCAGCAGAATGAGAGGCAACAGTTAAAAGGTATAAATTACAGAATTACTTGCCCGGAGCTGCTTAATGACTTTTAACCAAACAAGCTGCTGAAGGCGCAATGATCAGGATGACAGTTGGGAATATATAGACTAATAATGTATAGAGATGTACTCCGATGTTTGCTCCGAGTTCTTGAGATAAGACCTTGTGGCTATTTTATATCACCAAGGGAATCATGCAAATATGTAGAATAAATCTCACATCACATGGTAAAGAGTGAAATGGAGAATCATTTTGAACCTCATATTCTGGTAATTCGAAGACTTGAAATGTTTTAATAAACTCCTGACTGCTCCGAAAAGCAGCCTAAGCAAGGCACTGATTGATGGTTTATACTGCGTAATTTAGCTAATAAACTTTCCAAGACCTTTACTTTTCTTATTGGATTTGCTGGGACTAAATTTTACAGGACGAATTTGTCAATTTTCAACTCAGATGCTCCTTTTGCACTTGTTGGGTTGGGCTGGATTGACATGTTGGACTCAATCCAATACAATTCAAAGGCAAATATGCAATTTAAAAATTATTTTAAAATTGTCTAAAAATAATAAAAGGGTTAATTCGAGTAAAGATTCGGCCTGATATCGAATTTTAAAAAAAAATTGACCAATCCAAAATAGGTAGGACTTGTTAGATTATTTATTGTTTCAATTATTTGTTTGCAGTATTTGTTCGACTGCGTAGTTTGCTTTGATTCAGTTCATTAACAACTCCTAGTCTTCAGGAAGGATAAAATTTGTTCTAATTCAAGTTCTATCTCCCAGATTGTATGCTTCTAGTCAGTAAGTTATTATTTTCTTGATTTGTAATGGCTATATTGCCTCAGTTTGCTGCTAATAAAGTACGTCTTCTCGTTTTTCATTCTAAATATCAACAGTTGGTCTCAGAGCGGTGTAAGGGATCAATTTCAGATTGCAGAGGTGAGTGAAAGCGTGAGTTAGACACAGTGAGATAGCAGAATGTCGAACTCGGAGAAATTCGTGCAGCCTGCCATTCCAAGATTGATGGCCATTATGATTATTGGTCAATGACGATGGAGAACTTCTTGAGGGGCAAGGAGATGTGGAGTCTAGTGAATGCTGGAATCCCTACAGCAACAACCGGGACATCGGCTAGAAGTGAGACGCAAAAGAAAATTGTGGAGGAGGCCAAGCAAGAATCTAAAGGTTAAGTACTTCTTGTTCCAGGCACTTGATACGGAGATTTTGGAAACAACTCTCGACAAAGGGATGTTGAAGGCGATATGGGACTCTAGGAAGTAGAAGTACCAAGGTCTACAAAGGTGAGAAGAGCCCAACTGCAAGCTTTGAGAACGGAATTTAAGCTGCTTTCCATGAAAGAAAGAGAAGAGGTTGATAGACGAACCTTGGCTGCGGTGGCCTAGATGAAGTCAAATGGTGAGACGATGGAATGAATTACAGTGGTTAGTAAGGTCCTGAGATCTTTGACCCCGAAGTTTAATTATGTTGTTTATTCGATAGAAGAATCGAATGATCCAAGTATTTTAAGCATTGATGAGTTGAATGGAATTTTGTGTATCCATGAGCAATGGCTGGAGGGATACCAAGAGGAGGAGCATGTGTTGAAAATGGCTCAGGAAAATAGGTTTGGTAAGTAAGGGGTCGAGGTGGATTCAGAGGAGGACGCAGTAGAGGTAGGGGAAGACAACCTCTGAACAAGGCGATCGTTGAATGTTTCAAATGTCACAAATTTGGTCATTTTCAATACGAGTGCCCATAATGGGAAAAGAAAGTAAATTATGTTGATATTTTGGGTTCCCAAATTGACGTTGAATTGCTGATTGAAATCTTCAAAGAGGTTTAATTTTGGATCAGAACTCTCCTGTTCTGGCTGCGGCTCCTCATATTCCAAGTAAAACTCATTACTTTTAACTTTCCCATAAAAACTCGTTTTTATTTTGTTTACTATTCCCATAAAGCTGATTAAATTCTAATTAAATTCTACAACTTTTGTTACTTTCCTTTTACCTTTTCATTTACTTTTACTGCTACACAGTTTAGTTTTAATTCATAACTAACTATTGCGCTGAATTCTAAACTTTTGGGTCCTTAAAATTTAAAATTAATTAATTTTAATATATACATATACATATATATATATATATGTGTGTGTGTGTGTGTAGAAAAACATGTATTTTGGGGCCCCTAAAAATGTTGGGCCCTGGGCGGTCGCCCAGCCTCACCCTCTCAAAGAACCAGCCCTGAGAGAGAGATAGTGTGAAGCTAAAACCAACTCATATATAACAGAGTTGATTCAAAGTTAAAACAAAGTTATGTGCAAGACCGTCTCACATCGAAACTACGGATTAATGTGCAATATTATGAGGCTTAATTAGAGATGGGGTTCCAAATATAATTTAAGAAAGTTTGGGAGAGGGAGGAGAGATCTAGGTGCAAATACTACTTTTTTTGGGGTGCTGGGCACAAATGATTGGGGAATTAATGATTCCGGACCATAAGAATCATGCGGGTCAAGAATCTGGGTCGAAGAAATTCGCGGATCAATTTTTTTCCTCATTTTCGCACAATGTGGGTCTTTTACTACCAGACTTTATGTTTCATTTCCAACACTTGATGTTTCAATAAAACATTGTGACATTATTCAAGAAGTCTATTTTTCCTACTAAAATCATGTATTTAAAGTTAAAACTTGATATTTTAATGCAAATATTGTGCTTATATGTTAAATTTTTTTGTATTATTTGGACACTAGTTTCAAATATTTTACTAGCTTAATTTTGAAGTTTTAACTTATATTTTCTTTTTTATTGATGTTTAAACTTTTCAACTTGTCAATTTAAATATTAATATTGATGTTTCTTATTTTTTAACATGAGTTTTTATTTATTGTATTTTTATGTTCCAATAGTGTGAATTGATTTTTAAAATTTTAGTAATGATGTTTTGTTTTTCCCGTGTTAGTATCACATTTTGGTACACACTTTGATATTTTAAAATTAATTTATATTTTTATTTAATTTATTCTTGATGTTTCAAAAATTAAAATTCGATTTTTAATTTTTATCATTGATGTTTTTATTTTCTGATATCAATATCACGTTTTGGTGCATGCTTTAATGTTTTAAAATTCATTTGTATTTTATTTGATGTTTTAATATAAAATTTGATATTTTTTAGTGTTTTTATTATATGTTCAACTATATTTATTTAATTTTATTGTAGAATTTTATTTGATAATTAACAATTTTAATTTTATGTGTTATTATAACATTTGAATTTGATGATTCATTATTTTAGTTTGATGTGTAATTTTAAGTGTTTTATTTAATTTTTAACTATTTTATTTTAATGTGTATTTTTAGCATTTTTATTTGATGTTTAAACATTCCAATTTATTGTTGAACTTTTTTTATTTTATATGTATAGTGTTTTATATGATGGTTTACTATTTTAATTTTGATGAGTATTTTGTTTGATGTTTCTTAAATTTAGTTTAGTTTTTAATTTGATGCTCCAATAATTTGATTTATTATTTATATTAGCTTGATGTTTATCTTTGTTAGCTTGATGTTTTAATATTTTGATTTTAATTTTAATATTTGAATTTGATTTATTATTATTTAATCAATCCTGATATTAGAGGATAAGAGATGGGTTATATATTGGACTGGGCTGGTGGAAGCCGAAATCCAAGCCTGACAATAAATCAACAAGTGCACTTGGATCCGCAATCGAAATGGGTTATATGTTGGACGGGATAAATGGCACTTGGATCCAAGCCTTGTCGTCATCTTCCTCGTCGGAGACAGTGCAGAATCGACATGAACGACGGGAATCAACACAATCGACTCTCAGAATCCGCAATCGTCAAACTTACGCCGTATTCATACGAAACCCACATCGGAGCAAACCAAATCTCAATCCGATTTCACCCTCTACAAACCCAATTCGAAGTTGATGATGGTAACTCAATTTCACCGTCGGCGTTTGCGAATCCGGTTTGAGATCGACGTCAGGAATTTGATTTCAATCCAATGTTTTACGCCCGATGACCAGAAGCGCGATGTTGGTGAAGATGGTGTTGAAAATGCCACTTGACAGTTGCAAAAACTCGGCACCGGAACAGTTGCACTGGTGGGGAGCAGTTCAGATCTGCTTCCTTTTCACTTAATTGTAACTTAGTCCTTAACTTTTTTTGCCTATTTCAAATAGAACCCTGAATCTAAAATAATTGATAATTTATCCCCGAATTTAGTTTTCTTTTACTTTATATTTTCAGTAGCCCTTTGTCTCACTATAAGAAGGTCTCGCGGGAGACGGACTCTAGAGCATTGGGTTACAAGGATAAATGGGATTGGGATCTCAATCTTCCCATATACCCATTTAAAATATACATAATACATTGGGTCTGTAAACTTGACGATTAACGAACAATATTATTTGGGTTTGAGCTCGAACTCGGATATTTTACGAGTTCGAACTTGAATACTGTACGAGTTCGAGTGAAATTAATTCAGTTCGAGCTCGAACTCAAACCATGGATAAATATATTATATTATTTACATTATATTATATTTAATAATATATATATATAATACGTTGGCTCTATAAACTCGACGAAATTAACGAACAATATTAGCTCGAACTCGAATATTGTATGAGCTCGATCAAATTAGAATTTAAGTCAAGATTTGATCGACCTGTTCGCAAACAGTTTGCTTCATTTACAACAGAACTGTTTACAAGCTCGAGCTTCATCACACTAGGGATTTGTAAACGAACCGAACTGTTTACGAGCATCTCTATCAAATCTCGACTCAAATTCAAGTTTGGCCGAATTCGAGCGTGCTTGAACCAACTCAAATAGTATTTAACTTCAAGCTCGAGCGAATTCAATTAACACTGGTCGTTAAATTTGTCAGACTTTTCGAGCCAACATAATATATATTTACTAAAAAAATATATTAAAATGTTTATTAAAAGAAAATTTATATTTAATAATAGCTAGAGCACAAAATCAAAATGGAGCTCAAATCAAATTAATTTCATTCAAAATCGAACTCGAGTCAAACTAATTTCATTCGAACTCGAACTTGAGTTAATATACTACAGGTTTGCACGAGTTTGTGTCGAGTCGGAACTCGAGATATTTTAAACGAGTTGAATTCGAATTAGTGGTTGTTCGAGTTCAGCTCGACTCATTTATGGTCCTAAGTGTTGTAGAAATAAAATGAAAGAACACGAATTGTTCAATCTGGCAGCGGATTAGAATATAAGTTAAGCATGTGGATGAGTGACAGTCGGTCTAATAACACCGAACTATTAGGCTACTGATTTATACATCCGTTAAAAACTGTATAATTTGTGAATTATAGTGAATTTCATGTTAAATATTACATATGCATTTATTGGATAATTTTGGGTCTTTATTGGGACTCATTGAGATTAAAATTTCCCATTAACATAATCATTCTCATCCCGCCCAATCTCAAAAGTTAATAGGTATTTAATACTCGATCTCATTAATTATCCATTTATTAATTTTTCATCCCATTTGTTCTCAATCCCGTCCAATTGACACCTCTAGTTATCTCTCTCGTTTGGCTTTGGCTCTTCCCCGTCAGTCATTTTATTCCCTTTCTCCATTCCGATTCCCCCCCAACCAAACAACCCCTAAGTCCCATTGGCGCTAGAACGGTGTGGGCGTGATTAGGAGAGAATATTAGGAGAAAAGACAATAGGGCCCTTGAAGATGGTAATTCTGTTGATGTACCCAACAAAACATCCATTTTGAAAACCAAAGAGGAAAGAGAATGCAAAGCCAATCAAAGTCCAAGAAATATTCTTACAGCGATTCTGTCAAACCCCAAGTGAGTGTGTGAGAGTGCGAGTGTGTGACACTGGAAATAACTAAAGAGTAAGAGCATGTACAATGAGAGTTCAGAGGGGGCTAAATTGAAATTTGTGATGGAAGTGAGACCGAAAACTCCCACAGAGGGTGGTTCGGAGCCTGCTCCAGACTGGAAAATTGAGCCCGTGCTCAATTACTGCCCCTCTGCAGCACCCACGTGCATGGGGCTATAGAGTGGTGCTGCGCCTATTTTTTGGACCAAGGGTGCCACGTGGCATCCTATGATTGGGTCACGTGGCCCAATCTGGTGGTGCCACATGTCCCAACCGAAATCTTTTTAAAAAAACATTTTTTAAATTTTAAAAATTATTTGTACTATTTAAAAATTTTAAAAATGGAAAAATATCAAAAAATTCAATTTTATTTTTTAAAATCTAAATTAAATTTTTGATCTTTTTAAAAATAAAAATTACACTCTTTAAAAAATATATATGTGGTTCTTTTTAATTATGGCTCATAATATAAATTTTAAAAACTGAAATTAATTTCGGAAATGAAATTTGAAAAAACAAAATTCAATTAAAAATTATAAGTGTATTATTAGATTTTACATTACAATTTATTTTGTTTGGTAAATTTATTTGAATTAATTATTAAATGTAAAAATAATAAGTAGGATAGAGAGAATCAAGTGGAGTTCATGGAATGGTCAGAAAAAATGGAGTGATTTAGTTGTGGGCTTAATTACTGAGGTGGAAGAGAGAAATTGATTATTTAATGAATTGAAATTGCAGAACCTGGCTCGGAGCGATCTTTGTATTGTACATGGTTTTAATAACTGAAATTATTCACACTATGGTCATAGTTGGACCAAGGGGGTGCGGGTCGTCCACCCGCACACGGCCCAAAGCTTTTAGGGGCCCAATTTTTAAAGAAAAAACTCTTTATATGAATTGATTTTATAATTAATTTGTCTGGGCAAGTTTAACAATAATTTTTTGGGTGACTTTTTATATTTTAATTCAAAAATTATAAGGGCCCAATTGTTTTCTAACCCTTTGTACAGGGGCCCAAACTAAACCTTTTTCCCTGGGTCTCAAACTACATTGGACCGACCATGACTATGGTCTATGTTCTCAATAGACAGGATAAGATTTATATGTGTAGAAGCTGATCAAAGCTCTTGTGCAAACTAGGCGGTGATGCTCATATCCTTCTGAACAGTTGAAAAAATTGGTTTTTCTCTCTTTGTGCAATCAAGATTATTAATGAAAAAGATAGAAAAATAGGACATAAAAATTTGGAAATGGGGAAAACCCAAATCAAGAAAAATTGTGGGACTTTGTAGTCCAACTCTTCCACTGTATGTGAATATAGTATGGTTACAAATAGCTCACCCAAGTTGATGGATAACAAAGATACTCACAATACATGGTGGAACACTCACTAACCAGAGAGTGTGAATACTTCTCTCTAACTTCTCACTCTAAGAGAGAATCTCACTATAGAAGGAGTGGAAGCGGCTATGGATTGGATGAGATTGAATGATGAACTCTTATCTAAAACCTCTATTTATAGGCAAGTCATGCAAGCTTTAGAATCATCTTCCGTCTCCTCAACTACCATAGTAAATGCTTAAGAGGTAGTCTAGATTCTTCCCCCAACTTGCTAGAGACATCAGTCACTTTCATCAATGGAAAGTTCTAGAATTAGGGATGAATTTATTCCAACATGAACATTTTGAATAACTTCTTGACATATGTCTTTCTATATTTTCCAGATAATGGTGCAATAGAATTAAATCCTTCTGCCCTGGAAAGTTGGTAACCTATGAAATCAATTCTAAAACCACACTCTAAAGACCCTGCATTTTAATTCCGAAAATCAAAGCCTAGTCTTGAAATCCTCCACGCATATTTTCTTTATCGCACTTGTGGAACATATGATATATGTCCTTTCAATCTCTTCTGCACCTTTTACATAAATGACTATTCAACAAGTGAAATCTCCAAAATTTTCCTGTTTTGGGAAGTATAGTTTTAATTACCCTCCAAATACACGTTCGAACCTTCATGGGAAAATTGATTTCCAATAATTTGGTCCATTTTTATTATGTACTGCATATGACATGGGTGCCTTTGGATTCTAAATTACTGTTTCGCCTTATGATGTCCATGTTCTGCAGCCACCTTGTTTATGGTAGATGAATTGTCAGTTTTTTTGTAGTGTCATTTCATTTGAGAATATATCCCATACAAGTAGTAATATACATTGCCTCCAGGAATCAATTAACTGAGCCACCTTAAGCTAAGTTTGATGTTGTAACATTTTCCCTTCAATTACTGAGTTGCCTTTGCAGATGTTGGGATCCATGGATATGTTAGATTGATCATGGCCCCTAAAAGTATTTTCCATCTAATATGAGGTGCAATTATCTCTCTTTCCCAAAATACTGATTTCCACCATCATGTGTCACTTGATTTTATCTTTACGTACATATAATCAAATCTACAACAATATTTGAGTTTAAGGATATAGGTAGAATATTATGCCCTTATCTTTATATTTCCAAGCATGCTTTGCTATCATTGTTCAACTCATCTCACTGCCTTCCAAAGAACAGGCCCCCTATGAGATTTTTGTACGCACATTTTATCCTATGACATCTAGTCAATTCCTCTACGTTCGACGTTACTTTTCCATAAGAGAATGTCCAGCACCTTCCCTAAAAATATCTTTAATAAATAAAAACTCATATTTTCAATATTTCTTTTCTCCAACTTCAACAAACTCCTTATGATAATGGTTAATCTCCCATTTTTTAGCTTTGGAGTTGTAGCCTCGGAAGAACAGTGTTTCAACTGACGAAAATGGCACTTTTGCTTTTGCATAATTATTTTTTTTAGATCAGATGCTACATAAAATGCTCATTTATTGTAGCTCTTGTATGACCACAAAAGCCCCAAATTCGTAGGTTGCTTTTTTCTTGAAAAAAATGTGGGTTACTTTTCATTAGTATGTTGAATTTGGGTTACAAATCATGACTGAATGTGTGATGCAGACCAGATTCAACTAGTATATCTTCCTTAATAATTAACAAACTAGAGTACACAATACCTAAAACTTGAATTTCCCTAACTATAAGCCTTACATCTAGCGGGATTTTTAGGTAGTTATTTAGAGCATTTTCATAGTTTTCTTTGATCAATACCAAGTAGCTCCTTTGATGCTTGCATGTGTCATGGTATTGAAGATTTCTAATTGGTCTACTTGGAAATCCGACAGAGCTTGAACTATCTTGGTTTCTATCCATCACATCTCCGAGGTCTTCCTCTCTTCAAACTGTACAATGACCTCGTTCCCTGTATTTCCACAAAATGCCCCATCTATCGTGATTGTTGTGCAGTTCTGGAATAGATGGTCAACACACTTATCTTTATTCAACCAGTGTAGTTAGATTTCCTCATCCAAGATGATCTCCTTTGTCGGTTCTTTCTCATTTTCGTTTCTCTTTTGTGTGGTGACTTCTACTTCTACATTAAAATTCGGGTTGTTTGACCCTATCTGCATTTTTTGTCAGCTGGTAGTCCTTGTCAGCTCTAGGATCACCGCCATCATTTTTCAATAAATATTTTGCTTATTCCACGGTCGCCTTGTTTCTAGCTCACTAAATCGCCCATATGACTATGCTTGCAAGTTCTTTGTCAACCTTCTCTTGCGCAATTTTGAACCACTGTTGTAGCCACTCTCGGAGAGATATTGCTTTCCTTTGTTGAAATCGAGAGTTAATATACAGTGCTAGTTAGAAAGTCATATTTAAAGAGCATGTGCTCCACTGTTTCCTCATAAGTTGAGACATCTGAAATTTCGTTGAGATATTAATCCCTCTTTTCTGCAGGTTTGGACTTGTTGGGCATGCGGCTTGAATCATTCACAAAATCAGAAACTAGACATGTTCTGGTAGTTTGTTGTTCTAGAGGCCTTTTGACATTTGTGATTTGTCGTGGTTGATGGCCTGGGACATCGAGCTCGATAGTCTGATCATAACTTCTCCTCCCATGCGGTGTGATATACCAACTTGATCGTGTACTTTCTTAGCAATTCTTTATCCCATGCCTAATAGTCCAACTTCCCTAAGTTTTGGTCTGGTATCTATATTTTGGTGATCTCTGTGATCCTGGCTCGAGAATAGCACTCTAAGTAGTGGCATTCTTTAATGCTTGTTTCCATCATTGAAGTCGCTCACTTTAAACCATAAGCTTGATAGGGTATTTTTGTCAAATAAAATTGAATTTTGTTGATTTGTAATCCAGCTATCTTGGATGTTCACCGAACTTTCAGTCATTATTTTTTACTTCAAGTGCGTTTTGATTAGCTTAACTCCCCCAAAGAAGTTCCCCTTCATTCCCATGAGCCCCCCTATTTGGTTTGGTCTGTAGCAGACCCTGATGTCTCCAGTACTTAGCCAGAAAGAATTTGAAGAAAAAAGCATCTTTGTTTTTTAATAGTGACCATGCTTGTTCTCCTAGCATTGCTTGGTTCATCTCTGTCGTTGATGCGTATGAATTATGTTTGTTTATTTATGGGGTTATTGTGTTATTTTTTTGGATTAATTTGCACTTTAGGGGGGTTAGTTGTCACAAGATAAAGATTTTGGGCTCAAGTGGAATTTGAAGGAAGTTGGGGAGGAAAGGAGAAGAAAAAAATACAGAATTGCACAGCAACCCGTACGATGAGCTGATGCAAATGAAGGATTTGGATCAATAAAGGCAAGGATAAAATAATATTTGAAGAAAATTTGGATCAGATTTTGTGGAGGTTTTGTAGCTAGATTTATCATGAGGAATTTAAATTTGAATTGAAGACAAAATTCTTATCTCTCTTATTTGGATAAAGATAGACTTAGAAACCAGTTTGTAATTGATTTAATTTGTATTTTTGGCAGATCCTCTAAGTAATTAAGTGACATCAAATTAGACTTTTAGATAAACTACTTTTATTCCATAGACACCGGGAATTTTTGTAGACATATTATTTCCAGATTCTGGTCAGCTGCAGAGAGTCCAGTTTGCCAAAATATAACCCAATTCTTGCAGTAATTTCTTTACTTAATTTTAATTCGGCATCATGTTTTCAGTATATTTCTTTTGCGATTTATCCATGCATGTCATGAGTAGCTAAGTCATCTATCGGTGAAGAATAACGAGTGTTAGTTATTAATTCGTGAGGCCTAATTATTTTATAATTGATTTTTATGTGTTCTTGATTATTCTTTGGTCAATTTATTCTTAATATATTAAAATTCTGATCAACTTGTATTGTTAGGATAAAACTAGCTAGTTCCACCAATACATAATCGTTGAAATGGGTTAGTAAGTAGCAAGTTCTTGCAAAAAACTGAAACTAAATTATTTTTTTGGTCCCCAACATGGTATCTTTTACCATCGTTTGGTCCTCGAGAGCAAAATCACATTTTTGGTCCCCAAAAGCATATTTCGGGTGGTTTTTAGGTAGACTATCTTTTGTTCCCTAACATAGAATCTTATACTATCTTTTAGTCCCAAAAATCACCCGAAATCTGGTTTTGGGGACCAAAAATTTTACTTTGAATTTGTGGGTTTCTAAAAATGTGGTTTTGCTCCCGGAGACCAAAAGATGATAAAAGATGCTATGTTGGGGACAAAAAAATAATTTAGTCAAAAACTTTTAACTGATATAAACTGTAATAACAAGATAGGGAACCATTAAGTG
>JAUOBV010000007.1:5374715-5385084 GCA_032360425.1 Rubia occidens
ATAACTTAATTTTACAAAATTTTTTTGCAACTGATGTCTTAAATGTGGTTGCCGTACTATTTTCTTGGATGAAGATTCTATGATAAACTAACAAATCCGCTTTCATGAGTTTGCATTTATTGACTAATTTGTACTATCAAAAAATTATTGCAACTGATGCCTTATTATGTGCTTGATCTGATCGAAAATTTCTGCAGGCATTGTTCGTTTAAATTTGTCGTATTAAGCGTTCAAAAAAATTCCTCTCTTATTCAGCCCCCCTTACGTAACATCCTGGTTCCACCACTGCATGGGCCACATAAAGGCTCTTTGTCCTTCCGGAAGAAACAATCAGAAAGAATTGCAATCGGGTGGAGGTGCCCCTGGGATGCCCGGTTTTATGACTCCGGAAAACAGAGCCCTCAATATGCTTCAAGCTAAATGGCCAAAACTTGGGACTTTAACGAGAGATAAAGCTGTTAGATTTGACAGCTCGCCGGAGACCTGGGTCACTCGTGGTAGATCTCGTGCAGTGGCGACTGGTGTGGCCATTGAAGGAGAGTGTTATAATCGGACTGGAGGAGATCCAAACATTGAAAAAACTGTGGAGCACTCCTGCGGTTTAATAGTAGCAACCACAGGGAAAACTACGACTTTGTATTGTGGAGATGATGACAAAGGCAGAGATGATGTCAAAAAATTGAATGATGTCCTTAGGTCTTTTTTTTTTGGAGATGCAAAGATAATTTGTACGAGGCATGTGTTCGATGGGTCAATTAGGAAGATAAATTTCTTTGATAAGGCAGGAAATTCATGATGTGTTATATATTGTGTTCATATGTTGTGGGATTATTATGATTTTATTGAGATATAATTTGCACTTTTAGGTGTTTTTGTTGCAGAAATTCATGGATTGTGAAGAATTGAGAGGGAGCTACACATTGTACTCTTTTTTCCTTAACCAACGGTTTTTTCCCACTAGGTTTTCCAGGTTAAGGTTTTTAATGAGGCGATGTGCTCCAATGGAAAATGTACTTATTTTATAAGACGTTATTCTAGGGATGAAGAAAGGGAGGTAAAAGAATAATTGCTGAAGTTATGGGGTGGAAAGTGAATTATTGAAGAAGTGTGGATTTGAAGAAAATAAAGATATTCACTTTCCATATTGATAATGATTGTATTATCTCTTTCAAATTGAAATTTCATAATTTTAGAAATTAGTTAATTAGAGTTAGAATAGATTTTTTATATATCCTTTTTTTCCGTCCAAAGAATCCGAATTAGACTTCGATTCGGCATTGTTATGTTGGACGGATATAAATACATGTAAGCCGAATCAGAAGAAAACATGTATATACATTAAGAGTAGGTTAGTTCAGAATTTTAGATAGGTTTAGTGTTGTTAATATATTACTTTCAGCATTCTCGGAGACAAGAAGGATACGGAATCAATTGTTTGGTTCTTGGGAATTAATACATTCTTTACGATCCAGTGCATAATTTCGATTCGATTTTGGCTCACGGTTAGCTAACTAGTTTGTTTATTATTTAATAACTTAATTATGTTTATTGTTTATAATATTAGTATGTTTTATTTAATTATTATGAGTAGTTATATCAGCATGGGATAACAAACATTAGTTTATGAATCGTGAGACTTAATTATTTTATAATTGATTCTTATGTGTTCTTGATTGTTCATGGTTTAATTTATTCTTGATATGTTTAAACCTGATCAACTTGAATGTTAGGGATAAAGCTATCAAATTCCACCAATACGTAACCGTTGGAAAGGGTTAGTAAGTAGCGGGTTCTTGTGAAAAACAGCTAACTAGCTAAGACTGTAATAGCAAGATGGGGAACAATTAAGTGTGCGTTACTACTTGCGAATACTTGGGTAATTGCTATATCAGGTTCTTTTCATTCTTAATGCTACTGAGGTGTGTATCTGGTTCAGCGAATACTTTCCGGAGTCATCTTGGTAAGAGAAATAATTGATTAATTATAATTGGTCAATTTTCGACAAGATAAGAAAGAATTGGGAGGGTCCAGCAAATACTTGCCGTCCTATAACTGATAGATGCATATGAATTGATTTATCTTTGCGGCTATGATCGATGTTTAACTAATGTGAGTTATTCCGAGCCGATTACATTCTTCATATATATTCTAGATTTTTATATTTGTTAGTTTGCATTATAATTTCATATTTAATATTTTTAGTTTGCATTATTAGTTGTTAGAAAAAATCCTGAAAATTAAGGTGTGGTGGCATCACCGAAAAAGTTTTCTAAATTAGTTGGAAAAGAAATTGAAATTATTGATTTTTGCTGCTCGGGGATTGACCCTGCTTACCATTGTACTAATTAGTATTCCTAAGTTTGCAGGTATTTGGCGAGTAAAACGACGCTCACCAGATAGAGAGCACCTGAGGAATGTGATGTCGTAGGTGTGGTTATAGCAGTGGGTTGATTATTAATATCGGCTACAAAGCAGACATAATCTTCCAAATAAGTAGGAGGTCGACGAGCGTGAACACTTTATCATACAGTAGGTAGCTCGGTCGTAGGTGGCGGCGATGAGGACATAACTGGTGAATCAGGCGGCAGATGCGAGGTAGATGGAGGAGGTGGTTGAGTGCTGATCGGTGGCGGACTGGTCGAAGCAGGTGCAGGTGATGCGTGAGATGCGTTTTCGTCGTCGGCCAGCTGCGCGTGAAGTGCGTGATGCACAGGGTCCACTGAAGGCAACATAGTAGTTGACGCTGTCATGGTGGCCGGCGGCGGTGAGATATCCAGCCAAGGTGAGGTGCCCGGAGTCGGTGAGGTTGTCGGTGTTGGTGAGGCTTCCAGGCGGATATCATATGGATATTGTTCTTCAGAAAAATCAGCATCCCTAGTGTTAAAGAAAGTACAGGATTCCAAATCATAAAGGCGATAACCTTTCTTTCCAGCAGGATACCCAAGAAACAGACATCGGCGACTTCTTGGAGCAAACTTGTCACTATATCTGGGGATGTAGGAAGCAAAACACAATATCCAAATACACGCAAAACCTTGTAATTTGGGAGACATCCATAAAGTAACTCAAATGGTGTGTGGTCATCGAGTTGCTTCGTCGATGTCCGATTGATCAAATTTGCAGATGTAAGAACACATTCTCCCCAGAACTCAATTGAAAAATTGGCCTGAAAGCGCAAAACATGAGCCTCATTTAACAAATGACGATGCTTGTGCTCAACACGACCATTCTGTTATGGTGTATCGACCATAGATGTCTAAAAAATTATCCCATATTTAGCAAAGTAAGATCTTAAAGGTAGAAATTCTATTCCATTATCAGCCCAGGCACGCCTAACCACGCTGCCAAACTGGTTCTTGATAAAGGCACAAAATTCAATAAATCTAGAGGCAACTTCTAACTTAGCAACTACTAAATAAACCCAAAAAGATCGGGAATATTCATTAACTATAGTCAAAAAATAAAATGCACCACTAGAAGATGGTGTTTTATAAGGACCCCAAACATGACAATGTATTGATTCGAATAAAGAACTAGCATTCGAAGAACCCAAAGGAAAAAATATGTCTAGTATGCTTTGCTCTATGACATACAGAGAGGAACAAAAACATTATTTGTGCTAAAATAAAAAATAGAAACAGAAGACAACGCCGTAGGGAAGGATGCTTAAGATATGATGTCATAAATCAGTAGATGAAACTGAAGCAACTTTCGGAATAGACTGCAAGATATGGGGACGATCATTCGTATCCAGCAGACGAAGTCAACACACACCCCTGATGTTCACCCACACTAATCACATTCATTGTACTGATTTTCTGTAAAGTGCAATAATTTTTAGTAAACAAATCTAGACATTTTAAGGCAAATAACAATCTAGAGCATTATAATAAATGACATCGCAGAGAAGGTATGTATTACACATGAGTAAGAGTAACATTTCCAAAATGAATAGAACCATATTGTGTTGCAGATGGCACAGATCCATCAGGAAATATAACATTCACATAATTAACAACAGTAGCATATCAATCAGAGAACTTTTGTCATCATTCATATGAGCCTCTCGAATCAAGAATCTATGGTAAAGTAGACTTACCCGACCCATGGTCAGACACAACATTAAACTGATTAAATAAATGTAGGGTCGTACTCAATTGTTCATCATACAGTCGGATCGAAGTCAGAACGAGCAGGGGAATGGTGGGTGGCTTTCGCGGCGTGTCCAGGTTGTGACACGGTAGTGCCGGTAAAAGGCAGAGAAGTCGGGCGGACGCCGGTGGCCGGTCTGCCATTCCCGGCGACGGGGGTCGTTGGAGTTGGCCTCGTCTTCTTGGATTTCTAGTTTAACTCCTTGAACCAATCTGGTATGCCTGTGAACTTGAAACAAGTATTTTTTTTCGTAACCTTTGCAATAACAATGCTTACAGGTGAGATTCTTGTGATCGGTTGAAGTGAGAGCAACTGTCGAAGAACCGATGGTGGTGGGCGTCATGCAACATATGCTAAAGAGTTAGTTGAAGAGTTGCGAGAACGAATGACGGTTATGTGATTCTCCTCCTGAGCAACAAGAGCATATACGGTCATGACGGGTGGCAAAAAATCATTTGTTATGATGTTGGTTCGCAAAGTTTGATATCCTTCATCAAGATCGAAGAGAAATTGATAGATCATGTCTTTCTCACGTTCTTGGAAAGCATTAGCAGCATGGTTGCATGTGCACAGTGGTTTGCAAGCTTCACGGCCGAAGTGAGTTGTAATCACTGAACAACTTCTTCATTTGCCAAAATAAATGGCAACGGTCTGACCATTCTGCCAACAATTTCGTATATCTTCACCCATCTGTGGAATTTTTGGACCATTCCCAAAAGTAAATTGTGCCTTAACATCATCTCACAATTCCTTAACTGTGGCATGGTAACTGGTAGATGAACGAAATGGTGGATCTAGAGTCTGCAAAATCTAACATACAAGGGAAGCATTAACTCCCGGCCAATCAACTGCATCAGGATGATTATCCAAGGGTTTGGTAATGGTTCCATCAATGTAATCTTAGCACCAGAAATTGCAGCAGACCATTCAAGGTAATTTTCTTCACATTTCAGTATGAAGGGACAGATTGATAAACTGGGGTCGTCAGTAGTTTTAAGATAGTAAGGATCGTTAAGAGATCAACTAGCAGATCCAGATTCTCCAGAGCCAGATTGTAATTGCAACTGTTTGAGTAAAGCTGCAATCACATCGGCGACCTTGAGATTCAGTAGCTTATCAGCCTCAGCTTCAACAGCGATGCGGGTTTGCTCAGCAACATCGGAACTGGAACAAGGTGCAGACATAGTTGTGGATCAGCGGCAGAAGCAGATCGGCGGTACGGGCGGTTTAACATGGCGGTGGCGTGTGGGTCAGTGTTGGCGCGTGAACGATGATGCGCTGGCAGATCAGAGTACGTACGACGCCTGAAGATCACAATGACCTGATGGAGAGCTGCAACGGTCAGCGGACGACAATCAGAGAGCGGCAGCGAGGACTCGAGAAAAGGCAGCGGAAAATTCTTTTAGGATTTTAAGCTCTGGTACCATGAAGAATTTACGGGGTAATAATGATGTGTTTGTATTCATGCTCTAGGGTACATTATATAGAGGTACAAAGACATATACATAAAAGGAAAATGAATCTAATCTAATTACAATTACAAGTAATATTCACATAATATTGTTATTTCTAAATAGATGGCCTTGGTGGGCGGAGGTGTGCGACGTATGGTTGTGGCAACATCGATGGTTATTAAAATCCATGAGTTAGAGGTTTCAAACAAGCAAGTTCATTCTTGCCATTTAATTGTTTTTCGAATAACAGTGAAATGGGCTTAATAATAAACTTTTGAAAATTAGGGCCAGGAGTATTTATATTATTTACATTGCCTCTCTTTCGGAAAATTTTGAGTCAATCTTGATCATGGATCAGGTAGTTTAGTTATTGGAACTAATTTGAATCAAGAGTTATATAAATACTTTTAAAATTTTCAGAATTATATTAATCCATAGACGAGAATTTGAAGTAATTTATTCGTTTAATTCTTCTTTTCTTTTACCAAGATTTTGATTCCATTTCGAGAAAAAGTTAAGGTGAAATGTTTGGCCTACTACCATGAAAGCTTTTTCCCGTCAATTATTGGGCCTTTGATGGGCTTCATGATTAATATATACACTTAATTATCGACTCTTCAGTAATGGCCCAATTCCAAAATATTCTCATGTTTTTGTTTTTTAAGGACTTTTCTTTTTAACGGATATATTTCTTCTTTTGACATTCAAGTGACTATAAAATCTTTATTTTTGGAACAGATCTTAATTAGTATGGAGATTTTTTTTGGTACCAATCATTTATTTATATATGCTAGAAAAAATGCTACGAGGTGATTACAATGAATGATATTGACATTCAATCTAACTATTATCTAGAAATAACCAACATATTACAAAGAAATTTAAACTACCCGTTAACTGAACTGATCGTCCGTATAATTAAAAATTAAAAAATTCTATAAAATTGTAACATTGCCATCAGGATATTAGCTAACTTTCCGTAAAAATCACAACTATTTATTAGTTGTAACCAATTTACAGAGATGGGTGTATCAAATATTATGCAAGCATAAATTTTCTACAACTATAGCACATATCCTCGATTATATAAATTGTAAACAATACAAAAAATACAAAAACGCACCCAAATGATAAGAATACCCAAAACAAAAACTAAGGAGAATTTGAATTGTATCAACTGATTGAGATGCTTAAACAAGATTTGTCAAGTACTATAATTATTACTGGACGAGTCTATATAAATGCTTCAACGTTAGTGCTCTTAGAAAATATGTCCGCGTCATTTTAATTCAGTGAAATGACGTTGTTTTGATACAAAATACTATTTTAATAAAAAATATAAATTTAAAATGAGTTGAATTGAAATTACGAGACTTCTTTAAATGCAAGGAAATTACGCATGAGTATATGCACGCCAGTCACATAATAATTTCCATATTATCACGATGATAATGAAATACAAGAGAAATTGCTGACCATCAATATGTCGTTTAGTGGAAGGCGAAATTCATACCGACTCAAGATAATTGAGGTCGGTTGCATAATTGAGGACTCAAAACACCTAGGAAATCCCAATATTAATTTAGATTTGTAGTAAGAAAAGACAAAATGATAATTTTCTTTATGCATTCACTACTATAAATTAGAGTTATTGTAACACTTATTAAAATGTTACAATAATCTATAACAGGTAATTTTATTTTTTTAAAATCAATCATTCAAAGATATTGGTGGGAGAAATTCTCAGCGGCGATTACGATGAGTGAAATTGACGTCCAACCTAATAGACCTCTAGCAATAACAATCATATTTCAAGGATATTTAAATTATATGTCAACCAAACTGATGTTTGTACTATTACGGATAAGAGATTCAACAAAAACTATAACATCGCCCTCAGAATAGACTTTTCCATGTAAATATTATTCATATATCAGTCGTCATGTTCTTTTTCATAAGAAACAATTTCCCTATCGTGGTCTTCTCTCTACCAAATCGACTTTACCATTTTCCTCTCCTCGTACCTTAAATTTGAGTTGGTCTCCTATAGTGGTCTCGTCGAGTTTAGAGCATCCTCGGGTGTCGTCATTCATGCAGCGTCTACACCGGTCTTTGTTTTGGCTCCACTACCGACGTCTCCCTTCTCACCGTCTCCACTCAGCTCGCCAGTTTTTCCGTCCTTAACACAAACGGCAAATGTCGTGGCTTCTCATGCTCCGGTCGAGCTCAGTCTTCCATCCATCTCTCCCGTGTCTTCTTCGCCAAAGCATGTATCTCCAAGTCTGGTGCCTGTTTCGTCTTCACCTATTATTTCTCCCAAGCTAGTTCCTAGTCCTGAGTCGTTTATTTCTCTTGCTTCAGCTTCCCCGTCTCCTTTACCACCTGTTCCAAATACTCATCCTATGGTTACTCGTCTTAAATATAGTATTTCCAAAGATCGTCGACTAATGGATTTAAAAACATATGTGATAGAATTAGAACCCTCTAATTTTAAACAGGTATCCAAAGATTCTTGTTGGCGTCAGACTATGCTTGATGAGTATACGACTTTAGTTAAAAATGAAACTTGGGAGTTGGTACCTTGCGACTACAATCGTCATGTACTTGGCTGTAAATGGTTATATGAAATTTAATACAATTCCGATGAGTCTGTGGAGCGGTTCAAGGCTAGACTTGTTATTTTCGGCAATCACCAATAGACATGTATTGATTATTTTGAAACTTTCAGTCATGTTGTGAAACCTACTACAGTGCGCGTAGTTCTTACTATTGTTGTTTCCCTAAATTGGACTGTTCGTCAATTAGATGTTAAAAATGCCTTCTTGCATGGTTTTTTTAATGAGGAAGTTTACATGAGCTAACCTGAGGGTTTCACGCATCCCTCAAAACCAAATTACATCTGTCACTTACGTAAGTCCATATATAGGTTGAAACAATCCCATCGAGCTTGGTTTTCTCGGTTCAACAATTTTTTACTATCCATTGGTTTTAAGTGCAACACTTGTGACACCTCTGTGTTTGTTTCAAAATACCAGGGTCATATGCTTATTTTACTTCTTTATATGGATGATATTGTTCTTACAGGTAGTAGTTCCACTCTAGTTCATAAACTCACTTCTATTCTCTCATCTTAGTTTGATATGAAGGATCTGGGGGATCTCCATTATGTTCTAGGCATTCAGGTGTCGCGTACTCCTTCTGGCCAGTTTTTGTCCCAACAAAAATATGTGTCTGATTTACTAAAGAAATTTCACCTTCATACTGTTAAATCTGTACGTACACCATGTGTTTCTAGAGTTACATTGTCCTCTGTTGATGGGGACCTTCTTGCTGATCCTACAGATTATCGTAGTATGGTTGGTGCTTTGCAATATTTGACTATGACTCGTCCGGATATTGCTTATGTTGTTAATATGGTTTCTCAGTTTATGCATGCTCCTCGTACTACTCACCTTCATGTTGTGAAGAAAATTTCCATGTATTAGCAAGGTACCTTGGAGTTTGGTTTTTTTCTCCACTCAGTGAGCTCTCCTGCGTTAGTGGTGACTTATTCTAATGCAGATTGGGTTGGTTGTCCTGACAGTCGTCGTTCTACCACTGGCTATGCCATTTTTGTTGGAAAGAATTTGATTTCTTAGCGCTCTAAGAAGCAACCTACTGTGTCAAAATCCTCAACCGAAGCTGAATATTGGGTTCTTGCTTACACTGTGGCTGAAAAGATTTGGCTTCATTAGCTTCTTGCTGATTTGGGGTATTTTCTTCGTGCTCCTGTTACTCTCTATTGTGATAATGTTTCTACAACATATCTTGCTAATCTGGTTCATCATGATCGTAGCAAGCATATTGATGTAGACTATCATTTTGTTCGTGAAATGATTGATGATATTTTTACTGAAGGTCTTTCTAGTGAGTTTTTTTGTAAACATCGTTCCAATCTATCCGTTATTGCACCCCGTAAAGATTGAGGAGGTTTATTAGGGTATAAGGCTAGAATAGACTTTTCCATGTAAATATTATTCATATATAAAGAGTGTCAGGGCTATCAATTGAGCAAACCTCAATTATTCCGTACAATATTAACTCATTTCCCGTAAAATCATGGCCACTTGGCAAAGAGCAGCGTATCTTGCGTCAATACCACTGCACCAAACAAGGATCTTCTACAACTGTAACACCACTTGATCCAACCATGATTTATGTTGTCCAAACTGTAAACACCTAGAAAAAAATCAGATCTGACGAACCCAAATTAATGGAAACCCAAAAATAAAAGTACAAACGAAATTGCAAACAAATGATCTGTACAAGCATGTCGAGAACAATACATCAACATGAACAACTAAATCGAGTTATCATCATGAACACATCGATCAGGTCGAAGAACAAAATCAATCTATGGAGACAAATCCCACACTTAATCAATAACAAAAACAGGAAAAGTGTTGCATAATAGGAAGATGGGGGAAAGGATTAAATAAGAAAGGTTGTGGCAAAGTTGGATAAAGGACTGCGTCAAGAGAGGGTTTACTTATAAAATGTTATCTGAACTTTTGAAAAGTGTTACTGATAAGAGGTCAAAAACGTCATTTATTATTATTTTTTCTATTTTAATGTTTTTAGGAGGTCAACATTATACTCTTTTTCCCATTGGGTTTTTTAATGAGATAATGTGATCATTTTAGTTTATTGTTATTTTTATTAATGAAGCCATAAACTCAGTCATGTTGACTTAGAAGAGTTTTGGTAATATTTTAATTAGTGTT
>JAUOBV010000007.1:5618704-5630413 GCA_032360425.1 Rubia occidens
GAATTTTATGATTGTGGAGTAGAAATGAGAGGTGGGATGAATTTAAGGTGAGAGAATGAGTATATTAATTAAATATTGAAAAATGTGGGATGAGATGAAATTTGGTGGATGGACCATTGGAGATGCTCTAATAGATAGATATGCATGAGATACGAAACAGCCAAATATAGTTAGTCATACTCCGTATGCAGAGGCAGTGAGTCCCACTGTAGACGTGTTAGAAGGAACGCAATTATTGGGGTTTCACTAATGGGGACTTGTGATTGATTGAATGAATATGGGGAGCTGCCTAGCTACTTTTGTTCATGCAAATGCTCTTCCAACATTTGTCCATCTGTGATTAGACAGCTCCCTTGTTTAGGCATTCTTTTATTTGATACTGTACGTTGCATCACGAAGCGTTTAACTTACGGAATTTTTCGCTATCAGACCAAGATCAAGATCTAGATCAACTTTGAAATTAAGATTAGGAGATATCACCTCATGTTTGATCATCAATAATTTTAACTTGTACAATGTAACAGACATTTCCAAAATGTTTCTGAACTCTTCTTAACATGTAATTTTAAAAAAGTAAATTTTGTAATCCATTATTATATCGAACTATTAAGTAATAGCAATATTATGTGAATATTAATTGTAATTATAATTAAATTAGATTTTTTCCCTTTTCTCTATAGGTCTTTGTACCTCTATATAATGCACTTCAAAGTATGAATACAATCACACATTATTACCCTTATTTTTCTACATGATATCAGAGACTAAAATTCTAAAACCTAAGAAAATCCAGCTGCCATTGTCGAGCTACTGCCGGCGTCCGGCTTGCTGCCTTTGTCGACGACCGCCGATCTCCGCCACCAGCAGGTTGTTGTGATCGTCTGTACCGCCTACGTGTGACTCCTCACGCGCTGGTCTGCTCTGATGCACCACCATGCCTTTGCTTGCTTGATTTTCCGCACCGTTTCCACCTCTGGTTGCCGCTGATCTGTGCAATTTACTACATGTCTGATCTCGCCTCTGGTTCCAATTCCAATGTCGCTGACAAGCCCGTATCGTCGCCAAAGCTGAGGCTAACAAGCTACAGAATCTTAATGTCATCGACGTGATTGCAGTTTTACTCAAACAGTTGCAGATACAATACAATCTGGCACTCAATCATCTGTACCTGTTGGTCTATCTCTGAATGATCCTTACTATCTTAGTACTTCTGACGGCCCTGGTTTGTCAATTTTTCCCGTCATACTGAAAGGTGAAGAAAATTACCTTGAATGGTCTGCTGCAATTTGTAGCGCTATGCTTGCCAAGAAGAAGATTGGTTTCGTTGATGGAACCATTACCAAACCCTTGGATAATCGTCCTGATGCAATTGATTGACCTGGAGTTAATGTTACCCTTGTATGTTGGATCTTACAGACTCTAGATACACCATTGCGTTCTTCTATCAATTACTATACCAGAGTTAATGAATTGTGGGATGATCTTAAGGCACGATTTACTCTTGGGAATGGTCCAAAAATTCTGCAGATGTGTGAAGATATACAAAACTATCGATAGAATGGTCAGACTGTTGCTATATATTTTGGCAAAATGAAGAAGTTGTTTAGTGATTACAACTCACTTCGCCCTCCTTTAGTTTGCACCTGTGAAGCTTGCAAACCACTGTGCACATGCAACCATGCTACTGATGCCTTCTAAGAACATGAGGAAGACATGATCTATCAATTTCTCATCTGTCTTGATGAAGGCTATCACACCTTACGATCCATCATTATGACCACTGATCCCCTTGCCACTATTCATGCACGTATATGCTCTTGTTGCTCTGGAGGAGAATTACAAAGCCTTCATACGATCTTGCAAGACTTTGACTGACTCTATGACATATGTTGCACGACGTCCTCCACAATCGGGTTCTTCGACAGTTGCTCTCACTTCAGCTGATCGAAAGAATCTCACATGTACGCATTGTCATTGCAAGGGTCATGACAAAGATACATGTTTGAAGCTCACAAGGGTATCAGATTGGTTCAGGGAGTTGAACAAAAAATCTAAAAAAATGAGGATGACCGCTGCTGCCGGGAACGGTGCACCAGTCGTCGCCATCCACCTAACCCCGCCACCCTTTACCGGTGTTGCCGTATGGCCGCCTGGTTTAGGGTGTGACGGCTTCTCACCTTACTCCACCCACTCTAACTTTGATTCTACTCTGTCTGATGACCATTGGAGTATGACCCTAAATTTATTTAATCAGTTTAATGTTTTATCTGACCATGGGTCAAGTAAGTCTACTTTACCATGGATTCTTGATTCGGGAGCCTCATATCACATGACTGGTGATAAGGGTTCTCTGGTTGATATTACCACTGTTGTCAATTATGTAAATGTTAAACTTCCTGATGGATCTGTGTCATCTGCGACACAATATGGTTCTATTTTCTTTGGAGATGTTACTCTTACTAATGTGCTCTACATAATTACTCTGCGTTTCCATTTATTATCATGCTCTAGATTTTTATCTGCCTTAAAATGTCTAGCTTTATTTACTGAAAATTATTGCAATTTTATAGAAAATCAGTACGAGGAATGTGATTGGCGTGGGTGAACAGTAGAGGGGTTACTGGCTTTGTCTGTTGGATACGAATGTTCATCCTCATATCTTTTAGTCTATTTCGACAGCTGCTTCAGTTTCATCTTCTGATTTATAGCATCAGCGTCTTGAGTATCCGTCATCTACGGTGTTGGGTTCTGTTTCTACTCTTGAGTTTTGCACAAATAATGTTTCTGTTCCTTACTCTGTATGTCATAGAGCAAAACAGACTAGACATAGTTTTCCTTTGAGTTCTTCGAGTGCTAGTTCTTTATTCGAATTGATACATTGTGATGTTTGGGGTCCCTATAAAACACCATCTTCTAGTGGTACATTTAAATTTTTTAACTATAGTTAATATTATTCCCGATTTGTTTGGATCTAATTATTAGTTGCTAAGTCAAAAGTTGCTTCTAGATTTATTAAAGTTTGTGCTCTGATCAAGAACCAGTTTGGTCGCATTGTTAGGCGTGTCCGGGCTGGTAATGGTACATAATTTCTACCTTTGAGATAATAGTTTGCTGAATCTAGTATTTATTTAAGACATTTATGGTTGATACACCATAGCAGAACGGTCGTGTTGAGTGTAAGCATCGTCATTTGTTAAATGTGGCTCGTGTATTGTGCTTTCAAACCAATATGCCAATTGAGTTTTGGGGAGAATGTGTTCTTACATCTGCATATTTGATCAACCGGACACTGACGAAGCAACTCGATGGTCGCACACCATTTGAGTTACTCTGTAGACGTATCCCAAATTACAATCTTTTGCGCGCATTTGGATGTTTTTGTTTTGCTTTCTACATCCCTAGATTCCGTGACAACTTTGCTCCAAGAAGTCATCAATGTCTGTTTCTTGGGTATCCTTCAGGAAAGAAAGGTTATCGCCTTTATGACTTGGAATCCCGTACATTCTTTAACAGTTGGGATGCTGTTTTTTATGAAGAACAGTTTCCATATGTTGTGCCCTCTGATCTATCCGTGCAAACCGACAGTGCCACCACCTCACTATCGGTTTTACTACAGCCGACGCTGAAAGTCTCACCACCGCAGGCCATGATTATGCCGGTGGAACACCTTGTCACTGCCGGTTACCTTACCGCTCACTGAATCAGTACCCAACACACCTCAAGCACTCTACGCGCCGCCACCCACCATCGATTACCCGCCTCACACGCCGTCTGTAGCTGCTTCGACCAGTCCTTCGTCGACCAGCACTTCGGTGCCTCCTCCACCTGACTTACCTTTGCCGTCTGCTTTGTCCGTTAAGTTCCTGGCGCCGCCACCTGTGGCCGAGCTACCTGTTGTACGAGATAGTGTTCGCGATCGTCGACCTCCTACTTATTTGGAAGATTATGTCTACTCTGTTGCTGATATTAATACCCCCCATACCTACGATCACACCTGCGTCGTCACAATCCTCAAGTGTTCTCTATCCTTTAACTGATTTTGTAAATTGCTATAAATTTTCTAGTACGCATTTTAGATTTTTAGGTGTAGTAACTTCTAGTGCAAATTCCACCACTTACTCTGAGGCATCAAATTATGCTCATTGGCTTAATGCAATGACTTGTGAGATTAATGAACTTGAGGGCAATTAGACATGGACTTTGTCTTCTTTACTTCTGGATAAGATTGCTAATAGATGCAAATGGGTGTATCGTACCAAGTTCAAGTCTGATGGTACCATTAAGCATCACAAATCTCATCCGGTGGTCCTTGGAAATTGCCAGAAAGAAGGAATTGACTGCACTGAGACATTTTCCCCTATTGCGAAGAGTTCGGTTCATCTGTTTTTATCAATTGCAGTCATTCGTGGTTAGGAACTGCACCAGATGGATGTACATAATGCTTTTCTACATGGTGATTTTCATGAAGGGGTATTTATGCGATCTCCACTGGTTCTGGCCAGGTATGCCGCATTCAGAAATCTCTTTATGGTCTTTGACAAGCTCCTCATAATTGGTTTGAGAAATTGGCTCAGGCTTTACGTGCACTTGGTTTTGTTAAAAGTAATGCAAATTACTCTCTATTTACTTTTACTCGTGGCTCAGTTTCTTTTCATGTACTTTTCTATGTGTATAATTTGGTTATTGCTAGTAATTCTTCGGCGCTCATCTCTGAATTCAAGAAATACTCAAGCTCTTGTTTTCAGATGACGGATCTTGGTGTACTTAGTATTTCTTGGGTATATGGATTGCTAGAAGACCGGATGAAATGTTTCTTTCACAAAGGAAATATACCCTCGATATTTTATCTGACACCGATTTATCAGCTTTTAAACTGACTGATTTCCCTATGGAGCAATTGCATGTCTTGTGAAAGTTGAAGGCTCCATTTATGTTAATTCTGAGCAGTATCGTTGCCTGGTGGATTGCCTCATTTACTTGATTATTACTCGTTATCAGCTTAGTTATTTTGTTCATACGCTTGCTCAGTTTATGAAGTCTCCTTGTGTTCCTCACCGAAAAGCTACAATTTGAGTTCTTTAATACTTGAAGAGTCATCCTGTTCAAGGTTTATTTCTCTCTTCACGTAGTTCATTACAGTTGACTGCTAATTGTGATTATGATTGGGCTGCATGTCCCATTACACAACACTCCCTTTTTGTATACTTTTTGATGATTGGTGATTCTCTGGTTTCATGGAAAACCAAGAAGCAACCTAAAGTTTCTCATTCTTCTATTGAAGTGGAGTATCGTGCTATGTCTATTACCTTTTGTGAGTTGTTGCGGCTTAAGTCTTTACTTCGTGACCTAAGTGTTGTGCATTCAGCTCCTAGGCAACTGTTTTGTGGTCGTCAATCTTCTCTTCACGTTGCCGCAAATTCAGTGTTCCATGAACGTACGAAGCATATAGAGGTTGATTGACATTTTGTCCATGATCTTGTATAGTATGGTATGCTTGTTACTAATCATATTCGTACGTCTGATCAACCTGTGGACTTGTTTACCAAAGTTCTTAGACGGAATCAATTTCATTCATTTCTTGGAAAGTTGGGCATTTCTGATCTCCATGCTCCGCTTGAGGAGGAGTATTAAGGAATAGTAATATTATGTGAATATTACTTATAATTGTAATTAGAAAATATTTTTTTGTATAGGTCTTTGTACCTCTATATAATGTATCCCATAGCATGAATACAATCACACATTATTACCCTTATTTTTCTACATGAACTATAGTTATCGGTTGTCAAACATGACTTGATAATATTTCAAAGAAAGGGGGGGGGTCATTGTAAAAATATCAAAGCTTTTTTTTAGAGAAGGACTTTTGTTAGATGACTAAATGTTAGAGGTTTTTCAATTACTTTTACCATCAAATTGTAATTATTTATACATTATGATACATTTTAGAGGTTTTTCAAAATTATAAAAACTTCATTGTAATACATATAAACAAACATCAAATCACCTCATTAGATACATCAATTATAAAATGAGCCCTTCCAACGGTTAGCCGATCTAAAAATACTGTGTTTTTTTAGTTTTTGGTTTTTAATTAGAATCGACTAATGACGGGGATGTTAAGGCATCCAACCCTTCATATAAATAAGAGTGCGCAAAAATGCCTATATTTGAGAGCACCTATATCGGACATGGGCTGATCCCATTTACACAATGGCAGTAGATATAATAAAATGTAAAAATGACCTAAGTGACATTTGAATGAGTATGTAAATGATAAATGTCCATCTATTGTGAAAGTATCCACAAAATTCAATCAAAACTCACCGAACTAACTCCACTAACTCGATATAATCTCACCGAAACAAGTCAATCACAATCGAAGCATTAAATTCACTGCACAAACACTGAACCATCGACACTTCTAAAACTACTAGAGAATAGGTACGTACATAGGTACTTGTACATAAGTCTTGAGGGTAAGTAAACGATGTTGAATTGATGATAGGCACCCGTTTTATGAAAAAAGAGGAAAATTGGTGCCTATGTACAATTTCAGTTGCTGAATTATAACCCTGGATAAAGCGTACTAGTGCCTATGCTAAAAACGGTTTGTGGATTTTATTTTTTCTATCACCAGTTGTGTTAATATTGGCAGAATACTGGTGCTGAAACCTGTGCCTATGACTGTAATAGTTTATTTGGCGCGTAAATTATTGGTGGGAAAAACTTGGCATCCGTATGTAGGCAGTGTACCAGTGTCTTTGTAGAATCATAGCATCGAGATACAATGTACCAATGCCACAAAATGACGAATGTGAAAAAAGGGCCAATTTTTTTATTTTTAGCGCCGGTATTGTTAAAATGAATAGTACCGTTGCTAACACTAGTGCTTAAGACCGTAATAGCGTTTTGGGTGGAAAAAAAATTCCAGCACCGGTATGTAGAAAAATACCGGTTCTAGAAAAGCATTTAATGCTCACCTACCACTATTCCTTGGAGGGTAAAAAGTTAGATTTTGGGAGAAAAGGTTCATTAATGGTGTTTTTTTGGAGGTTTTAGCATTGAATGCTCAGATGAAGACCAATAAAGGTCAAATTTAAAATGATTTGACATGTTATTGATGATAGAATATGTTACAAATGGTTTGTATTCATATATTTTGTGTGTTTGATCATGTTAATGAGTCTTGCATTGATGTTAAAAAATATATTTTTTGCTAGATATGTTGATGTCATTAATACTTTGTTTAGGAATGTGAAATTGTTGGATAAGTTATGAATGTAGAGATGTAAGTTGTATGTTAAGATTTTCCGAATTGATTTTGAATGTTTAGAATCTTGCGTTCTATGGTCATTGTGTGGAACTGTAATTGTTGCACATTCATTAATTTGTAGAGATGGAATGTGCAATTGAGAGGCGTAAGGATGTGTATGGCAACATTAGTTGGTTGAGCAGAGAATATGATAAATGGTCATCTATTTGAAAGTATCCACAAAATTCAATCAAAACTCACCGAACTAACTCCACTAACTCGATATAAACAAGTCAATCACAATCGAAGCATTAAATTCACTGCATAAACACTGAACCATCGACACTTCTAAAACTGCTAGAGAATAGGTACGTACATAGGTACTTGTACATAAGTCTTGCAGGTAAGTAAACGATGTTGAATTGGTGATAGACACCCCGTTTTATGAAAAAAGAGGAAAATCGGTGCCTATGTACAATTTCAGTACCTGAATTATAACCCTGGATAAAGCGTACTGGTGCGTATACTAAAAATTGTTTGTGGATTTTATTTTTTCTAGCACCAGTTGTGTTAATATTAGCAGAATACTGGTGCTGAAATCGGTGCCTATGACTGTAATAGTTTATTTGGCCCGTAAAATATTGGTGGGAAAAACTTGGCATCAGTATGTAGGCAGTGTATCGGTTTCTTTGTAGAATCATAGCCCCAAGATACATTGTACCAATGCCACAAAATGACGCATGTGAAAAAAGGGCCAAGTTTTTTTAGCGCCAGTATTGTTAAAATGAACAGTACGTTGCTAACACCAGTGCTTATGACCGTAATAGTGTTTGGGAGGAAAAAAATTCCAGCACCGGTATGTAGAAAAATACTGGTTCTAGAAGAGCATTTAATGCTCACTTACCAATATTCCTTGGAGGGTAAAAAGTTAAATTTTGGGAGAAAAGATTAATTAATGTTGTTTTTTGGAGGTTTTAGCATTGAATGCTCAAATGAAAACCAATAAAGGTTAGATTTAAAATGATTTGACATGTTATTGATGATAGAATATGTTACAAATGGTTTGCATGCATATATTTTGTGTGTTTGATCATGTTAATGAGTCTTGCATTGATGTTAAAAATATAATTTTTGCTAGATATGTTGATGTCATTAATACTTTGTTTAGGAATGTGAAATTGTTGGATAAGTTATTAATGTAGTGATGTGAGTTGTATGTTAAGGTTTTCCGAATTGATTTTGAATGTTTAGAATCTTGATACTATGGTCATTGTGTGGAACTATAATTGCTGCACATTCATTAATTTGTAGAGATAGAATGTGCAATTGAGAGGCGTAAGCATGTGTATGGAAACTTAGTTGGTTGAGCAAAGAATATGATAAATGGCCATCTATTGTGAAAGTATCCACAAAATTAGATCAAAACTCACCGAACTAACTCCACTAACTCGATATAATCTCACCGAAACAAGTCAATCACAATCGAAGCATCAAATTCATTGCACAAACACTGAACCATCAACGCTTCTAAAACTACTAGAGAATAGGTACGTACATAGGTACTTGTACATAAGTCTTTAGGGTAAGTAAACGACGTTGAAGCTCTGTCCAATGAAGTGCACCATCTGCGCGTGGACTGGGAAGTCCTTTGATTTTATGGTATCCAACGGGGGAATATAAGTCAACTCAAAGAAAGTCGATTCCATTCCAAAGATTAAATCTCCCAAGTCGGCTAAGGACATCCAGTGCCTAATGGGTTCTCTACCTGCCTTAAGCTGATTCTTATCAGCTAATTTTATAGTAGAAACCATGGGGTACATCCGAAAGAGCCCTTTCACTAATGATAACCAGAGGTGGAAGTTGTATATGGATGGTTCATCCCAATCTGGAGGAAGTGGAGCAGGAGTTCTTTTAATTAGCTCAGACAGTCCCTTAGATTTAGACTTCTGAAACACTAATTTCAAAGTGGAATACGAATCTTTGATCACAAGCTTGCGATTGGCCAAGGACATGTCAGTACAAAACTTAGATATTTTCAATTATTCAGAAATAGTTGTCCAACAAGTCAAAGGGGTGTACAATGCTAGGGAAAGGAATCTTCAAAAATATTTGGAATTAGTAAAAATGACACGGAGATATTTTAAAATCTGCACCTTAGCTTAGGTGCTTAGAGAGCAAAACCTAAAGGTCTATTCTCTAAACAAGTTGTCATCAGCCAATCTAAGCATAAGATCTCCTAAATAGTTGTTGATGGAAACATTGAAGTGTCAAAGTTATGAGGAAGAGTCTATGGCCACAGATGAAGAAAAAAACTGAACGACGCTGATCACAAGAGGGATGACACATTACCGGAAGATAAGGTGGAAGCCAGAAAGGTTAAATCCAAAACACCAAGATACATAATACATAATGACATTTTATACAATAAAGGGTATTTGATGCCCTTCTTGCGATATTTGACACCGAATGAAGCAAAATTCCTCATCCTAGATATCCACCAAATAGTTTATGAAGCTCACCATGGAGCTAGGTTCATCTCCAAAAAGCTATTACGAGCTAGATGCTCTTGGCCACTAATGCATAAATATTATTTTGAGTTCGTCCTAACATGCGTCCCATGTCAAAAGCATTCTTCAATGACACGCGTTCCCTAAGAAGAGATGACGGCGATCCACATAACTTGGCCACTCGATGAAATTGATATGGTAAGACCATTCTCAGAAGCTGTTAGAGGAGTCAAGTACATGATTGTAGTCCATTGACTACTTCAACAAATGGGTAGAGGCTATTACATTGATCAATCTAAGTGGTATGAGTTGCATCAAATTTTGTTGGAGAAATATAATATGCTGGTACGAAATACTCTGAACCATTATCACGGATAATGGGATGAAATTTCCCATAATCCCTTTTAAAAGTGGTGAGCACTTCAACATACAACAAAAGCTCACTTTTGTTGGTCACCCTAAGCCAACAGCCGGTTCGAAGTTACCAACTGGATGATTGTTAAAAAGTACCACGATCAAAAGGTATGAAAGACCCAGTTCATCCCTGGAGAACTGGCCATGACAAGGAGTCGAAAGATATTGAAGAAAAGTTGTCAATTGAGAAGGACCATATAAATTTGTCAAAGTATATGTTGGAAGAAGTTATGTGCTAGAAGACATGATGGGAAACTGAGTCCCCAAAATATGGAATATTGTCAATCTCTAAAGATACTACCATAGAGAAACACAAAAGTGAATTATCCATAAAAGGAATCTCCGTGTTACATCCGGGGAATGACTTCCCATAAACAAAAGGTTATAGGTTAGAAACACTCTTTTTCTTTACTAATCTAATGCCTTGGGAGTTGTTCATCCCAAGAGGAAAAATATAGCCAAATATATTATTAAAAAAGTCATTATAAGATTTCAAAAAAAAAAATGGCATCACTACCATATAATGAAGATACTTTTTCACTAGAAGAAGATCTCCCAAAAGAGGCTGAAATCCCATCAGATGATACACTACAAGAAACATAACCTTTTACCTCAGTATTATAAGACTTTTTACTGCGGTTTTTAGTCCAAAAATAAAACTGAGGTAAATACTGGAATAGTAAAAGAAGGTACACTTTTTACCTTGGTTAAGAACCGAGGTAAAAATAAATCTTTATCTCAGTTTTGGACCGACGTCAGCAGGTATTGTGATCGACATCGGTCATAGCGAGAAGGCAGATGATGGAAGACCATTGCTGCGACTTTGTTCAATTATTTGTACCAAAAACAAATCATTAACCAATTCATTTGACACGTTTCTTATTATGTTTGGGTTGGTTGATTTCTAGGTTTATTCGGGTTTACATTACAAGGGGTTTTGATCGCCATTGTTGGTTTTCTTGTCTAAATCCTTACTTTTATAGACTTATTAGACCTAATGGATGTTATGTCCTTACACGCATATATGGTTAAATTGCTCGTAAGCACTTCGGCGTAGTTTGTAGAAGGTTATCCGCAATGGTGGTATTAGATAGTAGAAGGTCATTCGCAAGAATGGTAGTAGATAGAATGCCATGAGTTAAAACGCGGTAGTAGATGGAACCAAGCCCGAAGGAGAAAGGAGTCGAAGATCGACCAAGGAAGAATTGGCATCCCCATGCCAGTTTATATGGGCCGTGTCAGTCAACAAGTATGGTTTCAGGAAGCTCTAATATGGGCCATGTAGATCAACAGTCGTGCTGACACAGTGCCTTGTACGGCTAAGTATAGGCATGGGTCATGCTACACAACAAGGCCCGTGAAAACCCAAGTAAAAAATGTGAAGACAAGCTACGTCATTTTGTACACTTAGACCATTATTTTTCAAGGAATCGACTTGATATGTCCATTTTATATGGTTATTTTAGGACATTTTGGATTCACTTTTGTACACTTTTGTGCTCTATGTGTGGCAATTTGCCTTGAAGTTCTCTA
>JAUOBV010000007.1:5630513-5643098 GCA_032360425.1 Rubia occidens
GCTCTGATGTTAACCTCGTCAAGAAGCTTCATCTTCTCATTCTCCGATTCCAACTCCAATCTCAGATCCTCGGATTCAAAGAAAGCTTTCATCAAATCCGGCAATGCAAGACGATCTGCAATACTGCTCAGATTCGAGAGTGCCGACATCGCAGCATCTTCTTTGCTCTTTTCCACCTCATGATCGAGTTCTTGCATTTTCTTCAGCTTTTTCATGTCGAATCTGATATCCTTCAGTTCGCTCGCGATTCTGCGGAGTTCCTCGAGTCTTGGAGAAGTTTTCTTGTAACTCAACATTTTTGCACGATGAATGCTTTCGACGATTTCTGATGTGTAAGAAATGAGAGATCTGCTGCGTATTTATAGAGGAAAGATTTCCTTATATTTGCGAAACCGACTTCTAATGGGAAACGGAAAAAGGAAAACGCGAGGAAACTCTACTTTGGGGAAAAGGAAATTGGGCCTCGGACAACGAATTCGGCCCATTAAGAGAGATGTTTGGGAACCATCCGAAAAAATCCAATGCATATCGCTCAAGTTTGTCTTGATCCCTTCATCAAAATTTTAAAAATCCCAATTTGTGATTTATTTATTTTTTTGAAAACAGAGTGTACCCATTACTTTGGTAAAAACTAATCTAGCTAGCGCGCCCTGATCTCAAAAATACATATTTCTTCTAATCTCTAAATAATGGCCTCCTTTTTTTGCAATATTTTATGGTATGTTTGACCATTAATAACTTTAAATTCATACAATAACGGACTATAAAATTTTACTTTTATAAAAGTACACATCACAAAAAATTCAGAAAAATCTCACACGATGTCCCTTATTGTATGTAATTAATGTTATTGATGATCAGATTATAATTATGAGAAAGTTTCATATTAGAATGACTAATGATTAGACCAATCATGAAATATATCATTTTACTAACATTTATGGTTAAATTATAATTATTTAAATATTACGATACATTTTAAAAGTTTTTCAAAGTTATAGGAACCTCGTTGTGACAATTAAAAACAAAAAATTAAATCTCTCATTAATTATATTAATTATAAAATGACTTCGTCTAATGTATAGTCGTTTGAAACCAAGACTTTGTGTATAATTATTAATCATTATGTATATAATTTAAAATATATTTAAAGTTATATGAATCTCGTTGTAATAAAGAAAAATAAACGTTAAGTTATCATATAAATTAGATTAATTATAAAATAACCTCATTTAACGTTTAGGCAGTATAACACAAGATTTTGTACTTAAAATGTATACGAGTTTAAGTATGTGCTTCATTTTATAGGACTTCTCATCAAATCTTAAGTTGTGGATCAGTTAATAAATAAGTAATCTACACTAATACAAATTAAGATTAATGTAACACTTTTTAAGTGTTGTTTTAGGTGCTAATAATATAAAGTTGAGTTTATTGTAACACTTTTACAAATATTACGTTAGATGATAATGCATTGACATAACACAACACTTTTAAAATTTAGGAAACACTTTCCAAGATTATGGTAACACTTTTTAAATATTTAAGTAACGTTTTACAAGTTATGTAACATTTTAATAAGTGTTACAAGAAAAGTGTTACGGTAACTCTAATTTGCATCACAATATTTTGTTAGATTTATTATAAATTATATTTTAACTGTCAAATTCTCATAACAATATATTTTACAAAATATTGATGATCAAACACCCAAATAAAAATTATAAAAATAAAAATTGATGAAAATATTTTGAATATAGGGAGGGAAGCGATTTATAGGGGATCATAAATTCAAAATTTGAGGAAAGTTTGATTGTGATTCTAATTTTGTTACTTTCGAAAGCAAATAAAATGTCTAGATCATCTTTTAATAACCTTTAAAATTCATATCTCGGAACTTGGAAGTATATCTTTAAGGTAGAAACAGCTGAAACAAGTCATTTTTAAAAGAATCTTTCCATTAAAATTGATGGATACATACAATATGAACATGATGATATTAGTGTCTATTTACTAATTGAAATTTATGGTCAAACATGGTCTAAGAAAGTTGACCAAAAATAGGTCAAAACTGGTGGGACGGGGGGAGTAGTCGTTTGAAAACAATATTTTTTGTATAATTATTTATCATTCTGTATATAATTTAAAATATATTTAACGCTATATGAATCCCGTTGTAATAAAGAAAAATAAACATTAAATTATCACATTAATTAGATTAATTATAAAATGATCTCAGTTAACCTTGAGGCAGTATAACACAAGATTTTGTGCTTAAAATGTATACGAGTTTAAGCATGTGCTTCATTTTATAGGACTTCTCATCAAATCTTAAGTTGTGAATCAGTTAATAAACAAATACCATACACTAATACAAACTAAGTTTAATTTAACACTTTTTAAGTGTTGTTTTATGTGATAATAATATAAGTTAGGTCTATTGCAACACTTTTATAAATATTACCTTAGGTGATAATGCATTGAACTAACACAACACTTTTAAATTTTAAGGAACACTTTTCAAGATTATGGTAACACTTTTTAAATATTCAAGTAACACTTTACAAGTTATTGTAACATTTTTAATAAGTATTACAAGAAAAGTATTACGATAACTCTAATTTGTAGTAGTGATATCATCACAATATTTTGTTAGATTTATTATAAATTATATTTTTAACTGTCAAATTCTCATAACAATATATTTTACAAAATATTGATGATCAAACACCCAAATAAAAATTATAAAAATAAAAATTGATGAAAATATTTTGAATATAGGGAGGGATGCGATTTATAGGGGATCATAAATTCAAAATTTGAAGAAAGTTTGACTGTGAGTCTAATTTTGTTACTTTCGAAAGCAAATAAAATGTCTAGATCATCTTTTAACTTTAAAATTCATATCTTGGAACTTGGAAGTGTATCTTTAAGGTAGAAACAGCTGAAACAAATCACTTTTAAAATAATCTTTCCATTAAAAAGGATAGATACATACAATATGAACATGAAATATGTTCACAATTATAAACAAGAACAAAACAAAAATCTACAACCGCCGACAGTATAATTTATTAATCTATCCATCAATGTTAAGCAAGTTTCTATTTCTCCTCATCGTAATCTAGTCCCGATGCCAGCTCTGATCCGTGTCTTCGGCTCTCATACCGTTTTCGAGGAGTTTAATGTGGTCGGATCTGATGTTAATCTCGTCAAATATTTAGGAATAGTAATATTATGTAAATATTACTTGTAATTATAATTAGATTAGAATCATTTTCATTTTATGTATATATGTTTGTACCTTTATATAATGCACCTCAAAGAATGAATACAATCACAACCTTATTACCCGTAAATTCTTCATGGTATCAGAGCCTACAAAATTCTGAGACCAAAACCCCAAATAAATTCCACTGCCGTCTTCCGCTGGAGCCGCCGCCGTCAAGCTGTGTGTCACACTGCAAGCACTGCCACCGTCGTCGACTGCCCCTGCCGGTTGCTAATTTCCTATTGTCGCTGCCACTTCACAGTTTCCGGGATCTGTACAACTCTGATATGTCGGCGAGTAACGTTCACACACCACCGTCTGAATCCACACGCCGCAGCCAGTTTTCTATGTGCAGCCGCGTGCAACTGCCTGTACCGTCGATCTGCTTCTGCAGCTGATCCGCAACAATGTCTGCACCTGGTTTTGGTTTCGATACCACTGAGCAAGTCCTCATCGTTGTTGAACCTGAGGCTAACAAGCTAGAAAATCTCAATGTAGCCGATGTGATTGCATCTTTACTCAAACAGTTGCAATTGCAATCTGGCTCTAGAGGATTTGTCCATGTTAGTCGATCTCTGAATGATCCTTACTTCCTTAGTACTAATGACGGCTCCGGTTTGTCAATCTGTCCCGTCATACTGAGAGGTGAAGAGAATTACCTTGAATGGTTTACTAAAATTTGTGGCGCTATGCTTGCCAAGAAGAAGATTAGTTTCATTGATGGAACCATTACCAAACCTCCGTATAATCATCCTGATGCAGTTGATTGGCCTGGAGTTAATGCTACCCTGTGTGTTAGATCTTACAGAATCTAGATCCACCATTGTGTTCTTCTACTAGCTACTATGCCACAGTTAAAGAATTGTAGGATGATTTTTAGACACGTTTTACTCTTGGGAATGGTCAGAAAATTCTGCAGATACGTGAAGATATACATAACTGCAGGCAAAATGGTCAGATTGTTGCCATTTATTATGGCAAAATGAAGAAGTTGTTTGGTGATTACAACTCCATTTGGCCTCATTTAGTTTGCACCTATGAAAATCGTAAACCACTGTGGACTTGCTACCATGCTGCCAATGCCTTCCAAGAACGTGAGAAAGATATGATCGACCAATTTCTCATGGATCTTGATGAAGGCTATCACACCTTGCGATCCAACATCATGACCACTAATCCTCTGCCATCTATCATAAGCGTATATGTTCTTGTTGCTCAGGAGGAAAATCACAAATTCGGTGTTCGGTCTCACGAGCCTTCGACTGACTCTATGGCATATGATGCACGACGCCCACCACCATCAGGTTCTTTGTCAGTTGCTCTCACTTCAGCTGATCGCAAGAATCTAAGTTGTACGCATTGCAATCGCAAAGGTCATAACAAACATACCCATTTCAAACTCACAGGCGTACCTGATTGGTTAAAGGAATTGAACCAGAAGGCCAAGAAGATGGGAGACTCAAACGACCGCCGCTACCAGGAACGAAGAACCGGCCACCCTGTTCTGCCTCTTTTTGACGGAGTCGCAGTGTCGCCAGCTAGTCACGCGGCTGCACACCGTACCCCTTCCAGCTCTGACTTTGGTTTAATACTTTGTCTGACCATGGGTCAGGTAAGTCTACTTTACCATGGATTCTTGATTCGGGAGCCTCATATCACATGACTAATGACAAAGGTTCTCTAATTCATATTACTACTGTTGTCCATTCCGTGAATGTTCTATTGCCTGATGGTTACGTGTCATCTGTAACCCAATATGGTTCTATTCGCTTTGGGGATGTTACTCTTACTCATGTGCTCTACATACCTTCTCTGCAATGCCATTTATTATCATGTTATATATTGTTATCTGCCTTAAAATGTCTAGCTTTGTTTACTAAAAATTATTGCATTTTATAGACAATCAGTATGAGGTATGTGATTGGTGTGGGTGAATAGCAAAGGGGGGTTTATTGGCTTCGTTTGCTAGATATGAATGTTCGTCCTCATATCTTGCAGTCTCTTCCGACAATCGCTTCAGTTTCTTTTTTTTATGACATCAGTGTCTTAGGCATCCTTCCTCTACGGTGTTGTCTTCTATTTCTACCATTGATTTTAGCACTAAAAATGTTTTTGTTCCTTGCTCTGTCTGTCATAAAGTAAAACCGACTAGACATAGTTTTCCTTTGAGTTCTTTGAATGCTAGTTCTTTATTCGAATTGATACATTGTGATGTTTGGGTTCCTTATAAGACACTATCCTCTAGTGGTGTATTTTATTTTTTAAATATATTTGTTGATTATTCCTAATCTATGTGGGTTTATTTGTTAGTTGCTAAGTCAAAAGTTGCCTCTAGATTTATTGAATTTGATACTCTAGTCAAGAATGAGTTTGGTCGCATGGTTAGGCATGTCCGGGCTGATAATGGTACAAAATTTCTGACTTTGGGATCATATTTTGCTGAATCTAGAATTATTTTTCAGACTTCTATGGTTGATACACTAGAGCAGAATGGTCGTGTTGAGCGTAATCATCGTCATTTGTTAAATGTGGCTTGTGTTTTACGCCAATCCAATCTACTGATTGAATTATGGGGAGAATTCATTCTCACAACTGCTTATTTGATCAACCGGACACTGACAAAGAAACTTAATGGATGAACTCCATTTGAGTTACTCTGTGGACGCAGTCCAAATAACAATTATTGCGACTATTTGGATGCTTGTGTTTTGCCTTATACATTCTCAGATATCGCGACAATTTTTCTCCACGAAGTCGGCGTTGTCTTTTCCTTGGGTGCCCTACCGGAAAGAAAGGATATCATTTTTATGATTTGGAATCTAGTACCTTCTTCAATAGTTAGGATGCTGATTTTTATGAAGACTAGTTTTCGTACATTGTGTCTTCAACACCATCGCCTACGCCGAACATCACCCCATCGCCGGCCACTTCCCTAATACCGGAACACTCACCGCCACTAGATAACCTGCTCCCGTTGGAGAAATAGCCGCTAACGTTGGCCCCTGCTCCTCATCGCCAGTTTGTTTTATCCCCGACCGACCCAATCCCAGACGCACTGCATGCACCGCGACCCCACAACAAGCGTCTCATGTGTCACCGATGTCAGACCACATACCTCCAATGCTGATTGAGGATCTACCCTCATCACCACTGCCATCTGTGGTGGTGCCTCATCCGATCACTTCTCCTCCGCTGCCTGATTTGTCGGATCTGTCTTCGGCACTGCCACCTGCGGCCGAGCTACTCCCGGTATGATAGAATATTCGCAATCGTCTTCCTCTTACTTACTTGGAAGATTATGTCTACTATGGTGCTGATATTATCACCCCCTCACTGCTACAATCCCACTTGCGTCATCACAATACTCGAGTGTTCTCTATCATTTAACTAATTTTGAAAATTACGATAAATTGTCTAGTACGCATTCTAGATTTTTGGTGCAGTAATTTCTAGTGTAGATTTCGCCACTTATTCTGAGGCTTCGAAGTATGCTCACTGGCGTGATGCAATGGCTGATGAGATTAATGTGCTTAACCACAATAAGACATGGACTTTATCTTCATTACCTCTGCATAAGACTGTTCTTGGATGCAAATGGGTGTATCGTACCAAGTTCAAGTTTGATGGTACAATTGAGTGTCACAAAGCTCGACTGGTAGTCCTTGGGAATCACCAGAAGGAAGGAATTGACTATACTGAGACATTTTCCACTGTTGTGAAGATGAGTTTGGTTCATCTATTTTTATCAGTTGCACTCATTTGTGGTTGAGAACTTCACTAGATGGATGTGCATAATGCTTTTCTACATGGTGATTTTCATGAGGAGGTATTTACGCGACCTCCACCGAGCTACCATGCGCCTCCTGGCCAGGTTTATCGACTTCAGAAATCTCTCTATGGTCTTCGACAAGCTTCTCGCAATTGGTTTGAAAAATTGGCTCTTACTTTACGGCCATTTGGTTTTGTTCAGAGTAAGGTATATTACTCTCTATTTTCTTTTACTCGTGGCTCGGTTTCTTTGCATGTAGTTCTTCGATGTTCATCTCCGAATTCAAGAATTACTTGAGCTCTTATTTTCATATGAAGGATCTTGGTACACTTAAGTATTTCTTGAGTATAGAGATTGCTAGAAGACCGAATGAGATGTTTCTTTCACAAGGGATATATTCCCTGGATATCTTATCTGACACGGGTTTGTCGGCCTCTAAACCGACTGACTTCCCTCTGGAGCAACAACATGATCTTGTGAAGGTTGAAGGTATCATTTAAGATGATCCTAAGCAGTATCGGCACCTGGTGGGTCGCCTCATTTACCTGACTATTACTCGTCCTGAGCTTCGTTATTATGTTCACACACTTGCTCAGTTTATGAAGTCTCCTTGTGTTCCTCACTGGCAAGCTATGATTCTAGTTCTTCACTACTTGAAGAGTCATCATGGTCAAGGTTTATTTCTCTCTTCACGTAATGTGATTCTGATTGGGCTGCTTGCCCCATCACACTCCAATCTCTGTCCAGGGTGCTTTGTGATCTTCATATTTTGCTTGTTGGTTCTCTGCTACTGTTATGTGACAATAGTATTGCTATCTTCTTAGCCCAGAACCCAGTTTCTCACAAGCGGGCAAAGCATATCGACATAGACTATCATTTTGTTTGAGAGTTGGTTGTTTGTGAAAAGTTGCGTGTTACTCAGGTTCCTACTGCTCTTCAAATTGAGGGCATCTTCACCAAAGGGCTCTCTTGTCCACTTTTCAAGTTCTTCCAATTCAAGCTTTGCATTGCTGAGAATCTGACACTTCGCTTGAGGGGGGCTTTTAGAGTAAGTTAAGTATCTGATTAATTTGATTTGATTCTAGATAGAGTTATTGACTAGACTAGAGTTATACTAGTACTAGCATTTCTTGTGCACTCTATTTATTCTTGTCAGTAATACATTATTCTTTACGGGAAATACATTCTATCAGAAACTCTATAGATCCAGAACAACCAGCGCCACCTCCATCTCACTGATTAGCACCCGCAGCTTGTCAACATCGGCACGAAAGTTCAAAACTGTTAATGAACAAATGGAACACCATGATAATCAAGCAAAACAAACAACAAAGACATAAAAAATGAGCAATTTTTTATTGTAAGAACCTTGAAACCTTTATGAAATTATGTGATAAAGACGGAAGAAATGGAAGAAGATGACACACATTAATTAAAAAACAGATGGTGAAGGAAGACAAGGAAACGAATGATAGCAAAAAAAGAATAAATATTCAACAACGAAGTACACTGTTCATCAGGAGATCCATACTTTAAATATATATATTGGAGACTTGTGTAAGAACTGGATATTTTGGGCCATCGTCCACATGGGTTAAACCATATTGGAAAAGATCTCTGTCAATCTGTCGTAAATGGAAGGATTTAAGTAGGATTGAATTGTAAATTGGCAAAGAAACAAGAACAGAAGGACGGAAACAACAAGAGAAAGATTAGATTCATAAAGTTTGAAGAAAAAAGAGGATGAACTCTTTAAAAGAGTGTACAGATTTCATATAAAAAACTAGCTAATCCTCACAACTGAATATCCAAAATTATATATGATAATCCCTCCTCAATGTAGTGGCCAAAAATCAGTTATAACAAACTCTAAAACCTCTTTCTTTGTGCTTGATTCTTCCCAGTTGCAACTTCTACAATTTGCCAAGAAATCAGTTAGCCGAGCTAACTTTTTGAGTTGTAACCTTCCATAACATCCAATGAAATTACTAAAATACCCCTACTATCATGACATTGCCTCTCCCTTAGAGTTTGTCTTGTCCTCAAGCTTCCAAATACCAGAATTAAAACAGATTTTGAGCTACGACTTGAAGGTTGGAAACTGAGTCTAATTACTAAGTTGTCTTCTCGTTGAGCTTCTTCAGGTGGTAAGTTAGACCACTCAATAACCATTGCACCATTTGATCATTTTGAGTTTGGAGCAACCTGCATTGCAAGATCTTTTTGGGAAACAGTGGTAATGATTCATCCAAATCTTCAGGAGGAAGAACTACTACACTGGTTGGAGGACTGCCAACATGTTGCTTCAGTAGTGACACATGAAATACAGGATGTATCTTCACTGTTTTTGGAAATTGTAGTTTGTATGCAACTACTCTAATCCTTTTTAGTATTTTGAAAGGACCAAAGAACTTAGGAGCTAGTTTCATATTTATCTGTCCACTGAGTGTCTTCTTTTTATACTTTTGGATCTTCAGATAAACATAATCTCCTACTGCAAACTCCCTCCTGGTTCACTTCTGATCTGCAAAAAATTTCCTTTCTTGTTCCTTGTATAAATGTTGCTGCAATAGAGTATTACCAGCATCTCTTTGCTGCATAATATCCTGAGCAACTGGAAATAAATAACCTGACAATGCTCCTTATAGTAATGCCAATGGTTTCACACCAAATAAGGCCTCGTATGGTGGCATCCTAATGCTAGAATGAAATTTGGTATTATACCATCTCTCTGCTGCTCCTAATCAATAACTCTAAGAATCATACTTATCTCCACAAAATTATCTCAGAAATGTCTCTAAAACCTGATTGATTCTCTCAGCTTGTCCATCACTCTGTGGATGGTAAGAAGAGTTGAAGTTCAATGAAACTCCCAGCTTAGTGAATAATTTATGCCAAAAGGAACTGAGAAATATCTTGTCCCTATCACTAATTATAGAATCAGGTAGACCATGATGCTTATAAACTTCTGAAAAGAATAAATCAGCCACTGTTTGAGAAGAGAATGGATGTGCTAGAGCCACAAAATGACTATACTTTGTCCACTTATCAACAAATACCAAAATAGTGTCTAAGCTCCTAGATTTTGGTAGTTTTTCCACAAAATCCATGGTGATATGCTTCCAGGCTTGTGTGGGAATGGGTAGAGGCTGCAGTAAACCTGGTGGATGTTATTGCTCCTTTATTTTTCCTGGAAAATCTCACAATGCTGGATATATTTTATGATATATTGTCTGATATCTGGCCAAGTAAACATTGATATTACTCTCTTTATGGTGGCAGATTGTCCAGAATAACCTCCTATTGTAGAAGCATGCATGGAGGATAAAATGTCTTTTTCTGACATTCCCATTAGTTCCCACATAAATATTGTTTCTCTTCTTTAAAATGACATGTATATACTAATATTCTGATGTCATATCAGTATTAAGTACAACTTGTGCAATTAAGTCCTGACTCACCTCATCTTCATGGTAGCTTTTTGTAATTTTGCAATCTAAGATGGTTGTAGTGTGCTAATGGTAGTGACCATCCCTGCACCAAAGACATGATGAGGACTAATCACCTGATTCCCTTCAGTTTGGCTTTCCAAAACACTTTCAGAACTTTCTTCTATATCATTTTCCTGATTATTTTGCATTCCTGATATACCTGGTAATCTAGACAAGGCATCTGCAGCTTTATTTTCCACACCTCTTCTATATTGAGTCCAAAATTGTATCATAACAGCTTTGTGGTCCATTTATGCTATAGAGTGTGGTGTAATTTTTTTATCTAATAGATGCTTCAAGGCCTAATGGTCAGTTTTGATATCAAAGTGACTTCCAATCAAGTAGTGTCTCCACTTTTCTACAGCCATCACAATTGCTAATAGCTCTTTTTCATAAGTAGAGAGCCCTTTATTTTTCTGACATAGTGTTTTGTTGAGAAATGCAGTTGGCTGATTATTCTGTAGTAGTACAGCTCCTATCCCATGATCAGTGGCATCAGTTTCAATAATGAAGGGTTTATCAAACACTGACATTTTCAACACAGGTGTTGAGGTGATGGCATTCTTTAGCTTATTAACAGTTTCTGTGGCTAGAGGATTTCATTGAAATGAGTTCTTCTTCAAAAAATCATGCAATGGCCTGCAGATAACTCCAAATGAAGATATGAACCTTCTATAGTATCCTGCTAATCCAAAGAACCCTATGAGTTCTTTGATAGTTTTGGGAATTTGCCACTCTAGAATACATTTCACTTTACCTTGATCCATTCTAACTACATCAGATGTGATCAAATGACCCAGATATTGAACCTGTGATTCATCAAAAATACATTTTGGCCTCTTTGCATATAATTGATGTTGATCCAGATTGCTCAATACAGTCTCTAGGTGTTTCAAATGATCTGCCAATGTTTTTCTATAAACCAAAATGTCATCAAAGAATACAAGCCCTGATTTTCTCAATTGATTCTTGAAAACTTTATTCATGAGTGCCTAAAAAGTGGCAGGTGCATTGGTTAATCCAAATGGTATCACAAGGAATTCAAATGGTGTGTTGAAAAGGTTGTTTTATGCATATCACTTTCATTAACTCTGATTTGATGTAACCATATCTCAAGTCTAACTTGGAAAAAAATTAGAATCATGCAATTCATCTAATAGCTCATCAATAATTGGCACAGGGAACTTATCCTTCAATGTCATACCATTAAGTTTCCTATAGTATATACAAAGCCTCCATGAATTATCTTTTTTTCTTCACAAGTAGCACTGGTGAGGCAAAAATACTGCTGATGTGCCTAACCACCTTATTTTCCAGCAATTCATCAACATGCTTCTCAATTTCCCCCCTTCAAAACATATGGATATCTATATGGCTTCATCTGGAATGCTCTTATATCTGCTTTCAAGTTGATTTGGTGATCAATATGTATAGCAGAAGGTAATGTATTAGGAGTTTCAAAGACAACATTATACATGCTCAGTAACTGATGAAGTTCTTGATCCTCAACCTCCTTCAATTTTCCAAACTCCTGCTCATCCCCTATATCCATCATCTTGCAGTTAGAACTATCAGGCATAAATTGGTTTCTCTGATATTTCTTACTTGCATAATGCCTCATGTGTGCACCAGACTCCATGTTTTCTATATCAGAATCATCTACATTATAGAAAGATGTCTGATACAATATTCTTTTATTCTGTTCAAACAAATATTTAGCCTCAACTCCTCTAATCAGTTTAAGTACTACTGCTTCATCTTCTCCATGCAAAGTCTATTTACTACCTTTACTGAAGAAGGTGATATGAGGGTCAATAAAATCAAAGGATATGAGACTAAACAATCTCATCCAGTTAACTACTAGGATAATATCCATCTCTCCCAATCACATAACACTAAGATAATAAGAGAAATTGTGTTCCTGCACACTACACTGCACCCTAGAACATATAGTAGCACAAAAAAATTAATATCCATTGGCCACAGTCACCACAAATGGTCTAGCTCTACATTCTTCCAAACTAGCAAGTTTCACTATATCAGGATCAATGAAG
>JAUOBV010000007.1:5778197-5788340 GCA_032360425.1 Rubia occidens
TGTTTGCCCATGGCGGCTCCGCCATGGCCGCGACTTTTTCGGCGAATAGCACCGTTATACAGTGAAAGAGGAAAGCAGAGAAGGAAATTATTTTCTTTTCTTTTTTTAGAGAGAGAAACGATATAGTTTGGACTCCTTGTAAATGTTTCCAAGTTGATGTGCCATTTGATGATATATCTCAGTTTCCCATTAAATACCGCAACAGTATCATCCTGCTTCATTTTAAACTCTTCGAACTTTGTGGCTAACATTTGTGGTTTGGATTCACGTAGATGACTTGTTTCTTCTTGCACCGTCTGCAAAATATCTCATGCTTTCTTTTTCAGATGACATGTAGAGATAAATTTAAACTGGTTTTCATCTACTACAGTTAAGATAACATTTAATGCTCTGGAGTTCGCCACTAAAGCCTTCAGTTCATCTGGAGACCATAATACCTTAGGTTTAAGTTTTGGTTCCTTCGAACCAAATTATCCTTCTCCAGTGCTCTCAGTTGGTGGATTCCATTCTATTTCAACACGGTACCAAGCCAATTCATCCAGTGAATACATGAAAACTCTCATGCGTGTCTTTAAGTAATTGTAGTTAGTTCATTCTGTCAATGGTGGCCGAGACACATAAGTGCCTTCTTTGGTCACCATTGGTAAAAATCGGCTCACTTTTCTTAACACAACCAAGGTAAGAATAAGTGGCTTAGCTCTGATACCAAATGAAATTTAGTTTCACCTAATTAATTTAATAATTATTCCAACATAACCTATCTAACCAAGTATGCATTAAAATAAAGCATGAACACACAAGAATTGATTACGTAATTCGGTGAAATTCACCAACATCTAAGGTGCCTGGCCCAGTTCAAAATAATTCTACTAATCAGAAAGATACCGTATAAAGTAGCTCATAGAATTATACTTATCTTATCTAATTCTAACCCATGGATTTTGCAAACTCCTCTTGCTACCGATCTGCATTAATCAGACTCTTTCTGACCTCGAAACTCGTCAACACTGGATCTCCACCTCCCGTGGAATCAAGGTATACGATTCTGAACTAATCAACAGGTCATGGTATATGGGAACATATATATTCTAGCTCTCGCAGTACTCTCGGAAAGATAGAAAACATGGATGCATATTTTTGCTATTAAGTTCATGAGTAGCACAGTCATGATATCCTCTATATATAGTCCATGAGCAAATCGGAAATCTCCACCTTTGTCTCCAAAATATTCTAATTCCATATTTGCTTCTAAAGCATATCATAATCTCTTGAACATAGGGATTTTCCTTATCTCATCATATCCCTTTAACAAACAAATATTCCATGAATCCAATTTCTCAAGAATGGGGATTTTCCATAAATCCAATATGCTTCAACCACACCCATAAGCTAATATTGTGAAATCTCCAATCTACCAAAATTAAATATTCTCGCAATATTTTTCCATCGGTTAAAACCTCAAAACCTCCATCTTTCTGTAAGTTCCAATATGGAAAGTTTTTCTTCTCCAAATTTGTTCATAAATGTCAATTAAATAATAAATGCACACCACGTGACTTTACAAATATCATTATTGACCGTTCTTAATTAAGAAGTTGGTATATTCTACTCTTTAATAGATTAAGCGATATAAAATATACAATTGTCAATGATTGTCTCTTTTACTTTAAAATTTAAAATAGAATTTTGAATTTAGTGGGTTTTGAGCTTCACAAAAGACCTTAAAATTTTATCTATTGTTGAAAGTTGGTTCTTAGAGCATCTTCAATTATGTAGGGGTTTTCATATTTATAGGTTACACGTGGTATATAAAGATTGGAACTTCAGTGTGATGTAAGCAAATGAAATTGACTGTCGGTATTTGTGAGATTTTCGTCTCAATGCTATAGTCTCAATTGTAATTTCAATATGATGTGTAAATATTAAATTTTTAGACTCTAGTGAAAATCATTAAAATAAGAAATTTTGGTAAAAATGTAATGCTCTGAGATATTGATGATCCATTTTGAACCTCATAGAAGAGAAGCTCTAGTTATTAGGGCCATTTTGTTTTTTTTTAAACAGTGTCATTACAAAATTTTGTCACGTGAGATTGACGTCTACCAGTAACTCTAGCATTAGAGATGTGTTTAATAATTGAGCATCTATCAAGATGATTTGTCTATCAATTTTTATCAAATTGATGCTTGCTTTAAAACTCTCTTAAAACATAAATTTTATATTCATGATGTGGGACTTAAAATTTATTAAATCTCCTCCATTATGCATGCCTTACACATACCTAATAGTATGTCTTATTTACTTCTGTCGGAGATGATATTCACCCTTCTTGTGTAGATATATTTATTTTTTGTCAAAACTGCAAAAACTTTCAGTAATATGTGAAATGGGAGCTTCAACTTGTCACAAATTGTGCAAGATTATAAGATGTAATCTAATCACCATGCTAAAAGTTGAACTTTCTTAATTATTGATTTAACATCTGGTATTGTAGGGTATTACTGAATTTACCATAGAGCATTGTCACAGTCCAAACGAATAGCAGTGAATAATATTGTTGATTTGCTTGTACCATGTCGCTTATATTGCAGTGAGTTTTGCTTGAAAGAATGATAAGGAAGGAATCACTTTCATACCACGTGTGGTCTTTACCAATTGCATTTTCACACCATAGTGAGACTATTTTCCATTGAGCAAAATGGTGTGTTCATAATGACATGTGATCACCCTTGATTTAGTTAGTCATTGATTTAACCTTCCTTTAACCAGTGAATTTGTATCCCCGTCCTTGAAGCTTTCCCTTGATAGGCCTTCTTGTCTAGATCATCAGCGTATGAGTCTGAATTAAGTTCAAACCTTCTTGATTGCCTTGACGTGAAAGATCTGACAGGGATTGGATGATAGTCACAACCTCCATTGTTTTCTCTACCTAGTTAATTCTAGAACTATTTTGATGTGGCATTAGGGTTGACATTTAAGGATAAGTACAACCAGCGTTGATGTCATTTTATTTGTTTCCATTCGTTAATTAGGTAATCTAGGAATTTTCCTTTTCCTTAGGAGTTTTAGTTTTCTTTTCCTCCCTTCATTACGAGATTTAATTTACTTTTCCTCTTTTCATTAGGAGATTTAATTCCCTATAAATAGTTGAGACATTATTATGTAATTTTCATTCTTGTTTTGATTAATAAAAGTCCACCATTGGTTGCAAACCCTAGTGGTTCATCTTTTCTATACTACGTGCTACATAAGTTGGTATCAGAGCCATTTTGATCCCTGCCTTGGTTGCATGCTGAATTTTTGAAAATTCATAGATAAATGTCAGACTCTGCCTCAGGGGCAATCCGAGACATACACTGAAATTAAATGAAATTTTGAACAAAGGTGCAAGTCCCCTTAACCATCCAGACTTGAAAATTAAGAAGTTTGATAACCTTGTTCTTGAGCAAGGGGAAGAATTTGAGGTGAAAGAGAGTAATTTTTATGGTTTATAGAGTTGTTGGTTATGGGAATTTCTTAGGTCTTCGTAACTTTAAAATGCTAGATGAAACTTGAAACAGGAGCTATATTGTAACCATGGTTGGGAATGGTTTCGTTAAATTCAAATTTAGTACAACAGAGGATCGAGATTATATATTTGATGGAGGTGACTATCATATCTTCGGAAAGAATGTATTTTTTATGTAAGTGCCAGAACATGGAAGAGTCAAAGGGAAGATATTGACTATTTCACCGATATGGGCAAGATTGGTTGATTTATCACCGCCTTATTGGCACCCAAAGGCATTAGGGATAATAGGCTTGGCTTTACAAGACCTAATATATATGGACAACCGCACATGTGATAGGAAGGGTAATGTTGCAAGAGTTTTGATGAACATAGATACTTCAACAATTTATCATATGATGATTACTATTACACGAGTATATGGTACAAGGCATGAGCAACAAGTAAAGCTGGAGAATTGGACAAGATATTGTGCAGCATGCAATAATGTAGGGCATTATACTTCGGATTGTGATGAGGGGAAATGGTAAAAAAGAGAGGTGGCTTAAGAAGAACACGGAGAGGGATGACAATAATGATAAAGAGGATCCACAAGGACCATCCGAGAAGGGTGCTAAAGAGAACAAACAAAATCCATCTGAGACTCATGCTTATGATCAACAGGGATCGAAATAATGAGAATGGAAAGTAGTTGAGAACAAAAGGAAAGCAGTGGATGGGCAGCAGAGGAGGTTTAGTTATGAAAAGGATAATGAGCAATCACCTTCTTTACATTCAACTAATTTAAATGAGATGGGTGTGAATTGGGCATGGTTTAGTGGTAATTCACACTCTCTATAACTGAGAGGTCCGGGGTTCAAAACACACCCCATCAAGAATTGTGAATATTAGAGCAATTTCCTAATGGGGATTAACCAGCTTCATGGGACCATGTCGGTGGTCCGCTGTGGTTTCCCAACCTGCAGGTGGTCGATGATGGTGAGATCGTGGTGGTTCCAGTTTCAGTGGCGGCGGTTCGATGGTGGTGCAGCATTTGGGTGTTCTCAGGAAGGCGTCCCTAACTATTCAAATGGATGGAGTTTCATGTTCCACTGAGTTTCAATAGATTCGATGGTGGTGTCTCCTAGTTAGGTCCTAGATTATGATGTTTATATATAATTTGGTTGCTTGTATGTAACCTTTCAAAAAAATTAAAGGAGTTGGAAAAGAAAGCGAGCGAGCAGCCAATGCCCTAAACAATATTTGGCATGAAGGATCAACCATTTGGAGATATTAAGGAAACGTTTGCACCGTAAAAAAAATGGAGGTAAATAAAAGTAAGAAGAAAGAAAATAGCAACTATAGTGTACGATTCATCTGATGATGATGTTGAGCCTCATTTGAGGGTGATTCTTCTTTGCCCGGAAGAGAATGATGTGGGGAAAATGGTGCTCACTTGCATGCAGAAGTTGGTGTATTCAAAGAATTTACGCAATTTCTTAATTGTCGACGCAGTGTCAGAATTTGATGATTCGGGAGAAGACGCACAAGAAAATTTGGGGACAAATTTTTTCAACCACCGAGAGAATGATGTGGCAATAGGGTTGACATATATGGATAAGTGGAACCGGCGTTGATGACAGTTTATATGCTTCCTTTAATTAAAGTATTTTGTTTCCTTCCGTTAATTAGGTAATCTAGGCATTTTCCTTCTCCTTAGCAGATTTGGTTTTCTTTCCCTCCCTTCATTGGGAGATTTAGTTTCATTTTCCTCTTTTCATTAGAAGATTTAGTTCCCTATAAATAGTGGAGACATTAATATGTAATTTTCATGCTTGTTTTGATTAATAAAAGTCGAGCTTTGATTGCAAACCCTAGCAGTTCATCGTTCCTATATTACGCGCTACATCATATTCCTTATGAAACATATTGCTCATATGATGATATGATGAAGCATGATTGTTCCCTATCCTCTTCTTCTATTTGTGTATGCAACCAATCATTCAACCAGGCTCTTCGGAAGAAGTCAGGGCTTAATTTAGTTATGCGTCATACATGTTTAGCCAAATTGCCTAAAAAAACAAGTGTTGTAGCTACGGCAGGGGATATGACAATATGGAGATTTACATACTCCCTCTGTTCAAAAGAGTATGGCACACTATTCTAGTATGTTTTTTTATTATAGCACATTTCAATTACAGCATTATTTAAGGTATTGTGAGTCATTCATTTTACTTTTTTCCTTTGAAATAAATTTGAACCACGCAATTAATATGTTCATAATCCTTGTGCAATAAAGTGAAGTGTCGTACTCTTTTGAACAGATGGAGTGCATCTTCTTTTGAAAATATGGGTAGTGGAGCAAGCTTTCCGCTGCCTCTATACGAGCAACTTTATTTTTCGGGTATAGTCTACATATACTTCTACAACATTTTAAACCCGTATTAGTTGTCATATCTAGTTGAAATGAAGGAAATTGTCATTTACTTCTTCTCTAACGCTATGTGATAGCAAATTTTACAATAAAACAATACTTCCTTCACCCATAATTGATAATATGTCGCCGCCAAAAAATTGTATTAATGTCATATTTAATCACTTGTCATCTAATGGTGTCCACTGTTATTGTAACGGACCATATTTATCCTTAATACTCAATGATAGTTTGCTATAGTTGGATGTTTAATATGATGGAGTTTGTGAAAAAACTAAATATCGTGGAGTGAATGCTAAAAAAAATCTATTGTAAAACAGAGGAAAAAAGGATGTTAATTAAATCATCAGCACCCCTCCAATGCAAATTCCAAACGGCTCCTTGAGGAAATGTGGCTCAAAATTGAAACGAGGTTGATATTTTAGAGTGTCAATAAATCAAGATAACATAGATGAAACTTTAAAAAAAAAATTAACATAGATGAAAAAGAAAGGGCATTTGGTTCATTAGTCGAAATTGAGATTTGAAATCAACAATAAAGCAGAGGTAACTTATAAAATGTTGAGGCAAATTTCAAAATATGAGCTCTAAAGATAAAAATGGTCAGTGTGAACATATGTTGCTTACTTGCTTAAACCCCAGTGGTTAGATCAGACAAAAACAAGATAACATGCAGAATCCGCGCTAATCTTGTTCACTAGCGGCTGACGGACACATTATATTACCAGTAGATACGATCCCCTAAATACACGCCCTCCAGACTTTCCCATTGACCAAAAATGGCGCTTTCCCTTCTCACCTTTCCGCTGCTGCTTCTGCTTCTGCTAACCTCCACCGCCTCCGTCAACAGCGCCTACACATCCTCCCATGTCCGGAGCATCTTCATCCTCGCCGGACAGAGCAACATGTCCGGCAGAGGCGGCATCATCAACGGCACCTGGAACGGCGTCGTCCCGCTCCAGTGCCGCCCCAAGCCCTACAAGATCCTCCGCCTCAGCGCCGCGCTGACCTGGGTCGACGCCGGGGAGCCTCTGCACAGGGATATCGACGTGAACGCCACCTGCGGGGTGGGCCCGGGAATGGCGTTCGCCAACTCCGTCCTCCGCCGGGAGCCGGGCCTCGGGGTGGTGGGGCTGGTGCCGTGCGCCGTGGGGAGCACGATGGGGACCAAGATCTCCCAGTGGGGCCGCGGCACCTTCCTCTACAAGCAGATGCTGCATCGGGCCCGGGCGGCGGCGGGCGGGGACGCGGCCAAGATCAGGGCGGTGCTGTGGTTCCAGGGGGAGAGCGACACCACGACTCCGGTGGAAGCCAAGATGTATAGGATCAGGTGGGAGAGGATGATGGGGTCTCTGAGGGCGGATTTGAAGCTACCGAAGCTTCCGATCATTCAAGTGGCTCTGGCTTCTGGGCAGGGTCCTTATGTTGATGCGGTGCGGCGAGCTCAGTTTGGAGTTGAGCTTCCTTATGTTACTACTATTGATGCTCGGGGAGTGCCGCTTTTGCCGGATAATTTGCACCTCAGCACTCCGGCGCAGGTCCGGCTCGGCGCTATGTTTGCTAAGGTGTTTCCGGTGGCAGCTGTTTGATGAGTTTGGTTAATGAGCTTCGTTTTCTTCTTTCAGTGTTGGAGTTTATCCATATGAGATGATTGTTGCTACTGTTCAGTCAAATTTGCTTCAACAAAATGTGAGGACGTGAAGTTCAGTAGTTGTGTTTCTTGAGCTGCGATCATATACAAATTACTGTGCTTTTAAGCACAAGCAACAATCCACAGTTACTGCCGCAATTACATTCCAATATTTTTCTCATGGTACTTCAGAGGAGCTTGCAGCTAAATGCATCTCATCTTAATAGTGTGCAGCAAAATCCTAACGGCTACATTCCGTTCTTAGAATAGAAATAGCCAAATCTGCTCTTAAAATAGTAAATAGCCTAATCAAACTCATGAAAGATACTCATGACCCTAATCAAACTCATGAAAGATACTCATGACCCTAATCAAACATACTTTACTGGCACCATGCTCTGTTAAATCACCTATTGGTGAGAAATTAACCTCTTCAACAGGCTCAGAAGATTTATAAAACTGAAAACAACCAATCTTCAACCATAAGAGACAACCAGAGTGCAGCAGTGAAATATAGCCCAGGGATCTGCTGTCCAAGATGACAATCGCCCAGTCAATCAAAAGAAGCAGAGTCTACTGATGTTAGTTAGTTATGATTATCAATAATGTAACACATTCCACTCTAGATTTTGGAGTTAAATCAAGCCGCAACAAGGAAGGATTCAAGAAACTAAAACAGAATAAAGCATAGCACAACTGGAGAATGAGGATGGGAAATGCAATACAGAAGATAGAATAGCTGAAAGAGAGAATACTTCTTAAGTAGGTCGTCCGGGGTGGGGTGCCTCTTCTAAAGATGAAGATGCTGAAGAACCTCACATTTGTCAGTTTCCAATGTAAGAGGAAGAAGGAGTTAGCCAATGGTTTTGTTTTGTAAATTAAAAGTCATCTTAAAACCGAGAAAAACGGGGGGGAAAGAGTGACATCCAAAAGTTCTAGAGAATGGGCCAAAGATACCCAAAGGCGATAGACAACACAAAAGTTTCACACCGAATCACTTAGAACAGGCATGTCCTCTTCAGGAACTGTGCCCACTCAATATAAGGAAGTCCCCTTCCAATGACATACATTATCAAGATCACTGAATTATACTAACAGGATTCATCACAGAAACAACATTCTACCCTGGGTGAAAGTAGCAGTTCACATATTCCTAAAATAGTAAAACGCCCAACCTTAGATCAGAACCTTGCACCTAGCCATCATTCTTCATAAAAAAGGACCTGTTACATCATCAGCAGACGCCCTCCACACACCAAAGTTACATATCCACTAATTCACAACACCAATCAATGATGAACATATTCTATGGAAACAGACATAAAATAACTTATTCCTAACACTGTACTTCCACAAATATTCTCTCTACGATGCCAAAAATAGATGCAAAAAAGTTCAACACCACCAATATTGAATATATCAAGAAAACAGGGATGGCAGTCTTTAACTCCTACGGACCTAAACAAGCAGTAGATGTCGAATACATACACTATAATAGCCAAAACCCATACTAGTAGAATTTTTGTTCAAGATAACACCTGTTTGTACAAGTCAGAACATTAACCCCCAATTGCAATTCAGCATCACAAATAGCAGCCAAAATTATATCGAACGGCATACATCCCTCCATGAAACCTTAATTGCGTACTACATAATTTCCTAAATCAGAAAAAGAAAACCATAAACACGAAATTAAAAAATCAAGTATCGCAATTCACAAACCCTAATTTCACCAAACACAATTCTCCATTAAAAGGCAATAGTAAGCGCTGCAATTACACAGTAATCCAAAAGACAGCAATCAACACACAAGCATCCAGCGTTAAAATATCAAATTACACATTAATGAAAAGCCAAGCCAAGCCAAACCAAACCCTAGACCCCGAGACGACGATGTGGCAGTATATTACACAGAAAGAGAGCAGATCAGAACTCAATTGTAGTAGAGCTCGAGGCCCATGCCGTCATGAACTTCATAGTCCTTGAGGGTGATGTGATCCTTGTAGACGTTGTACCACTTCTGGATGCGGATCTTCTCCGCTCGTGTACCGGTCTGCGCCGCCACCAGCTTCTTCAGGTCTCCGATCGTGTCGTCCTCGTTGCACTTCACGCGCACCTTCTTCCCAAGCCGATCGTTGAGAACCACCTCGATCATCTTCGCCAGCTAAACCCTCGTCCTCTCTCGCTACAAAAGAGTTTTCGCTACGATTCTGATTTTTTAATTTCTGTGACGACCATTCTTGTGTTTTTATACCCGGATTGTGAACCGCCTCTCTTCTTTAACCTTTTTGCGACTCGAATTCGGGTTCCTTGGGACTTTTCTTTTCCAAAATCAAAAACGAATTTTTTAATAAAAAGTCGGGGTCCTGCAAACCAGTGGCGAAGCCACGTAGGAACCCCAGGTGCACGTGCACCTGGGAAATAAAAAATTTTAAAATTTTTTATAGCCAAAAATTATTTTAAGTATATTTGTGCACCTAGTGCAAAATTATTTTAAGTATATTTGTGCACCTAGTGCAAAATTATTTTTAGTATATTTGTGCACCTAGTACTTTATTTGGCCCTAACAAATAAAGTGAACACTTCATAGTC
>JAUOBV010000007.1:5890723-5901770 GCA_032360425.1 Rubia occidens
AAAATGGAAAGTGTGTCATTTAAAAGAAAACATCCCAATTAGGTAAGTGTGCCATAAATAACAAAACAGAGGGAAGTATCAACTTAATTCTTTATTATTGCTTTGTGTAGCTTCTGTGGGTGAAGAAGGTGACACACAAGGATCTCATCAGTTCATAATTCATTTATTTAATCTTCTTAATATATGTAATTATTTTTTAAAATATAAACATTTTATCAATAAAAAATTTATATTTTTATTTTACATATGAATATAATAAACATTAATAGATATGATTAATTATTTTAAATCGTGCATCGCACGGGTGTTAGTTACTCTCAAAATATTCTAAGACAAAGTGTCATTCAACTAGGACAATAGCTGTAGCCAAATTATATGTTAGTTTTTGTTGGCATATAACTACAAGAGTTGTGCGATTATGAGTATCTATTAATGATTACAGAGTTAATAAATAGGGATACATACCGAAATTCTCTTGGTTTGTCACCTTTCCCACACTCTTTTCATTCCTTAAAAGCCAGCATATTCGAGCCTGCCAAAATAAATAAATTCATTTAATGTGTTTAAAAAAACATCCCTAGCAAAATCACGAAAGGAAGGGGAAAAACTCACATCCTTAAACAATGTTTCAAATAATTTCCATTTTTTCTCTTCAAATCTTTGTCTTTTTGATACCACTTTTCCGGATCTTCTTCTTTTTGGTCCCATCCTGTCACTGAAAGGAAAGTTATAAATTGAGTTAGCAGCGGAACCCAATTAAAATTTTAGGTGATTTAAGGTAACCGTAAAAAATATATTTATAATTAAATGACTTAATTTCACTAATTGTTGAGTAGTATTTAAACAACATCATTACTAAATATAATAAGTATAACTAACAAAAAAAATAGTAATGCTTAAATTACATGTCTTATCCATAGAGAAATAAAAAGTCACATCTCGGTTACCTAATGAAGGAGGCGTAATTTCTAATACATAATTAATTAATTACATTAAAAGAATTAATTAAAACGTATTATATGAAGTATTATAATTTTTCTTTTCAAGTTCTAAATTACATTAAAATTTATCACCATACATTTATTTATATGATATATATATATATAACAATATGTATTTAAAACTAGTACATCTCTTTTGTAAAGTAAAAAACTTATAAAAAGAGTCATCTCAATTATATGTAAGTAAGAATATTATTGTGTGAGTTCTCATTAGATGTATCATGTCATCTTCAAAATCATCATTTATTTAATAATTGTTAGGTATTCATAAATACATTTAAAAATATTAATAATTTAGATTTATTTTAATTTTAATATATTTTATCATAGTAAATTAACCATAAAATTTTAAGATTTGCTATTGTTAATATTCTTAGATGGATTTTTTAAATTAAAATAATATAATTACTAAAATTAAAAATTAAAATAAAATGAGTCTTAGAAATTAAGGAAGGTATATAAGAGTATAGAAAAATTATAAATAAAAAGAAATAAATAATAAAAACTTATGATTTTAATCGGGTGAAGGATTATCCATTACCCTCTTTATAAAATTTATAAAATAAATAAGAGAGGTAAAATAAACTCATTACCCTCTTGTATAAACTTATGATTTTAATCTAGTGAAGAAATAAAATTTATTTTAAACTTATGAGATCTGCTCAGGTAATTGGTTTATATAAAATAAAAATAAACGTAAAAAGGGTCTACCTGCGACGATAATAGAAAAAGAGTAAAATATACTCCCTTCGGTTCTTTAAGATTGACTTCATTACTTTTGACACTCAAATTTTGGAGAAACTGATTTTGATGGCTGAAGTGATATATTGAGAGATGGGCTGGCTTATTTAAAGGGAAACGCTAGCCCTCAAATTGGAAACTATGCAAAAAGGTGAAGGGTAGCTTTGGATTTTTATTTTGTTGTCCCCCTCCTAAATAGGGTATGTTATAAGTGAGCCAATGTTAAAAAAATCTTACCAGCATAGTAAGTGAGTCAATTTTAAAAAACTGGAGGGAGTATCATCTTCAGTTTTGAATCTTAGGAAAGGACTAGCAAGATGCTACCGCGCGTTGCACGGTTTGTTGATTGAAATTTTTTATATACCTTTTGTGTTTCACATTTTAATTAGAAATAATTAATAAAATTTTAAAATTTAATCATTTAATTAGAAATATATGAGTTGTGAATAACTATATGAATTATAAAGTGAAATTATCAATTTAGTTAGAAATCATTAAATGATGAATACAAGAAAATTAGAGTAATGATAAAGAGAGTGAAAATTTGTAGTGAAACCACACAGTGTGTTAGTGTCTGATGTGGAAATAATGAAAAGACATATGTATCTCTAATCAGTTACATTTTTAAGGAAGGTGATTAGTAATTTAGTCTTTTAATTGCATCCAATTCATTCATTATGAGTTTCACTATGAATTTTCAATCTTCCTATCATCACTCATAAAAAAATATTTATATTTATAATTTTGTTATGACATTTCGAAAACAAGTACATGAAATATATAAAAGAAACATTCAATTTATAGAAAACTAAAATTTGTTTTTGAAAATACGTAAAGATTTAAGGGGTAGTCGTACTTTACTTGCATCTCCGATCATCGAATTTCTTGTTAGTGGTATAAAATATACTCCCTCTAGTTTCTTAAAATTGTCCCCAAATAAAATGACACATTATTTAAGAAAAGTAATATGAGTGGTGAAGATTATATTGAGAGTGTAAAAAATAAATTGAGTAGATGAAAATAACTTAAACTTGGTCAAAAGGGGAAGAATTCATTGTTAAAAAACCAAAAAAAGAAGAAGGAAAGAGAGTCATTATTAGGAAACCAGTGGGAGTAACAATCTTACAGTGTTTCTTGAGGCCTTCAACTTTGTTCTGAGAGTAGGTATGACATGAATTAAGCAGCTAGTCAATCATACCCAGGTTACTTGCAACCAAAAAAAGAAAGAGAAGATAGACCATGTTTATAAAGGAAATTTCATCTTCTTGGTCAATCTTCTCAACATCTTCTTTGTCCTCTACATCACCCTAGAGTGGTTTTTGCGGCCTTCCTCTTCTCCTGACTGGTAATTTTTCCTCTTCACCACTTCCACCATCTTCACGAGCCAAAGCACTTACTTTCTTACCATTTCCTCTTCTTCCACCCGTTCTCAAATCAAAGTTTGAAGCCTAATATAAGTGTATCTGCAACAACATTATTTGAATCAAAAGACTTAAGAGTAATATACAAAATAGTTTCAAATGATCATAGCAAACTTTTAGAATTAATCAGACTTCATAAAACTCTCCAAGAAGGAATTTACGTTAAGAAACTAAACACCCACATCTCTGACCAAATGCATCCTCAAACTCACCATAAAGCACAACTACATAGGATTAACCATGTGTCAAATCCAAAAAAAAATTCTGCTTGCTTACAGCTGACAAAAAAAAAAATCTTGCAATTAACCCCAGATTACACCTAAAGAAAAAAATTGATATTGTAATTATGTAAAGGGAATCATAATCTTGTTTCTAATTCCTTCCTGTGTAAAAAATGAGATTGCAGCAAAGAGATTGAAAGAACACTAAACCAATCGCTCACAAAAATCTTTTCATGACCAATCCAATCAAACCATCGCATCCTAAATAAGATTAGGCATTTTCAAAATTCAAACCATATTATATGAAGTATAAGTATCCATCCCTTGTTTGGAAACTTAAACAAAACAGCACGATTACTTCTATAGTGAGTAAAACCATACATGAGCACATTCTATGACTTCAAGAATTGAGACAACTGAATAGAGTGGTTGTTGTCTACCTAGGGGTTGTGGCACCAAGCTTCGTAAGCTCATTGTCTTGGTAGCCCGGTTCATCATATGGATCCAAACAGAACCTCCATCAGTCTCCTCAGTCAGACGAAAAATCTGCCTCAAGGCATTCTCATCCTAAGTAGTGCAGAAGAAAACGGTGTAAGAGATGAACACTCTGTAACCTACTATGGTAGTTCCATTTGAAGACACCACAAAACATCATTTACCGGCTGGTTTTGCAAACACATACCTTCAAGAAAATATTCCTAACAGTAAGTTGAGAAGTTTGTACATTCAACTATTAAGAATTTTACCATAATAAGTAAATTAGTCAAACTTAAACAACTATCCCACATGAACCTCTCCAATACAATAGGCTACTACTGCCTTTAGAAATATAGAACATCAGAATTTTAACACGTTATTGTACGTTGTTGAAATTTCAGTAAAACCCTTTTGACACTGAGTAAATTTTCAAGCAGTATCAAACAAGATATCAGATAGGGCATACTAGTGAGTGTTTAAATTGGGAGGAATATCGACCATACACTCAAAAAGTATAATCTGCTTGAAGAACCACCAATGTACGTCAAAATTGGTTGTGGGAAAAAAACCAGAGGTCTCTTGAATGCCCTTCACAATATGCTGCTTAAACGCCTTTTTCCCCCTCCTCGACCGCCAGCTGCATTGTGAACCTCCACACAAAATGCAGAGAGACTATGGCATTAGACATGCATTTGTATTCTACCAACATGCATTATTAATACCCTTGGCTGCTACTGAAAGACAGTTACAGGGTAGTTGTGTTCCTTAACTGTAGAAAGATAGACCATCTGACTACTGCATCCCAAGTAGAACAACCAATTAACATTTTTTCATTCGACACTACAAACCCCTAAATCTGCAACTTAGACTATAATAAAGACTACAGATCATTAAGGAAGCCTTACGACGACTGCATCGTCACGATATAATTTGACAATAACACAAATCCTACCAGATTCAATAGGCACGATACAAATAAATCTTTTTGAAATACTTAAAAACAAAAATACTCGACTAAGTGAACATCATATGGAGAGAATTATTGTCTTTGAGAGATGTGACACACAATTTCGAACTGAAATGTAGGTGAGGAAGGGGGTGGAGAGGAGGTGAAACAAAACATAGTTGGAGAAGATGCTATACTATCTAGCTTCATTAGAATTAGAAAATAAAGTGAATCTTCTTATGCCATTTATACTATCCTGTCACCCAAAATCTTCCCGTTAATAAAAGTAAGACTTCAAATGCACAAAATAATTAAATCTTTCCCAATTTGCACTTTACCAAGAATGACTAAGGATTAAGTCCACGTTACTAAGTTCCTTTTACCATTTCTAGCCGCATATTAATATAATAAATAAAAATTGCTGGGCTTTGTTGTATAATAATACCTGCAAACTGAAATATGAAGAATACAATGACAAGGCCACACCAATTACCACAGCGTTGTTGATGATTTTGATGTTCACCTACAGTAAGTGATTTCAAATACTTAAGAATTAATACACATGAAAAATGATGGGCTAACAGGGGATGTAGAGTTCTGTGGAGATGATAGGAGTCAACCATGTTACTAAATCAGGTCTCGAATAAAAAGGGAGCATCAGATTCCTAGTACAGCGTCATTAGCTGGAAGCTCAAACACGGTGAAAGCAAGTGTGGACAACACAACCTTCAATACAACAATGTTTAGTAAAAATCAATGTTTTCCTTGATTCCCCATATCACCCCTAACACCGGATCCCTATCATTCTCCTATAAACCCTCCTTCAGTTACAAGATCATTACCCTCATGGAGGATCCGCAGGAGACGAAGGAACGTCACTCACCCAATCGAAGGCTATGACGTCATCGCATATGGGCTTGACTTGGTCGTTGATGTCTGGCGACCCCGGCGGGGTGCGCTAAGTAGGTGTTGAGGTCGGCCTTGGAAGCGCAGCGCAAGTGGAGCCTGTGGGAGCAGCTCCGGCAGTGAAGAAGAGGGAATTAGAGGCGAAAAACGATGTCGTTTTCTCAAAGTAATGAAGTCAAAAAATTACTTGAATAACCCCAGTTGATACCAATAGCATATAATCCTTATTACATGGTGCTTTGCGACTAGTATAGCATATCATATACTCCCTCGTCCCATTTAAAGATTTTTACATTTTATTTTTGTTTGAACAAAATAAAGATTTCCATTTTAACTATTCTCGTATTTGGACGGAAATTTATGATTGAAATTTGGCCAGATCATTCTAAAGTTCCATTTTCCCACCACATCAGCGTGCATAAATTCTAAATTATTTGCCAGAACGAAGGGATTTTTTTTCAACTGCTGACTTACACTACAAAAAAATCTCCTGCTGTGACACTTTTTTTGAAAGTATAGACACTTAAAAGCGTCGCTAAAATGATTAGTGACGCTTTAGTAAGTGTCTCTATTTAGCGTGTCACTAAAATATTGTGACGTAGTAATGTGTCGCTATGGAAGCGCCACAAAAACTTGCTAAGGTTGGAAGCGTCGCAAAAAATGCTGAATCTAGAAGCGTCGTAAAATTTTTGCTACAGTTGTAAGCGTCGCAAAATGTGAGTGGACAATAAAAAAAAGAAATTTCAAAAATTACAATTCAGGTCCCCCAAAATTTTGTCAATTACAATTCAACACAACCGTTTACAATATTCGCAATTTAACATATCAACTTTCAGTAACTACTAATCAACCCACATAATTTCATTAACTTTCACCCAAAGTCCCTAAAACATAAATTTCACTAACTTCATGAATAATAAGCTATAAAAGGGCCACTTATTATTCCACTTCATCATCACCATTTCCATTTGGTATTTGGACCCAACAGCCTAAATTAAACAGGAAATCGCTTAGCTAAAATCGGATAAAAATACAATTTCAAATTTTCATGCACTCAAAGTAAAGACCAATGACCTGAGGACTAGAAGAAAATATTATATTGCATCATATAGAGAGCTATGATTTGGTCTCCTTCTTTCTTTCACCTATTTTTGTGTGCAATAAATTCATCTCCAAGCAACAACCACCTCATGACATCCTATAAAAGCCTTATGAACCCATCCTTTAGCTTCAAGTACATCACAAATTTGAGAGTATTAAACATATTGCACTAAGGACTGCTCCTTTTTTGCATTCAAGAGAAGGCAAATCATAATATAACAGCAACGTGGCTACCTTAACTCCTCTGCTTCTGTTCCTCTTTCTTTCTTTCTCCACCACCTCCAGAGCTCAAGAAAGGGCACCACACGGGATAACAAATGAGATCCCTATAACTTTGTCACCAGAAGCGTAAGACTTTTTTCATCCAGATGCACAGCCACTGAGAAGCTGAGGGAAAAGCAGCTCATTAGCATAAGATTCATCAAAAGTTTCAGAAAGAAGCGCCATGTGAATATAGATGCAAAGCTATTCAAAAGGAAAAGCAACACACATCAAGCAATGAAGAATCAAAAATTAACATTCATAGACAGAATTCTGATACAACAATAAATACACTATCCAAGTCATTCAGAAACACACCTTATTTTCCCCAATGCACTAAAAATTGTACGAGTGACCATCATCGAGGCTAAGATGACACCCGTGTCTAAGCAAACCAGCGCGAGGGCACACCTCTCACAACGAGAGTATCCGGCTGCCGACCTCCTTTGCTACATCCTAGCCAGACACAATGCAAAACAAAAACTCAGAACCAGGATCAGATATTCGTATCCACTTGGGATTGCTGGTACTTAATACCAGTTAATAATATACATAATCAAACAAAAAACCTTAGGAAAGGGGACAAGCATAATAAGAATAACTTCATGGATCCAAATGCAGCACATTTTTATAACTAAATATCGAACCTTAGCAAATTAAAAAGGCCACGGAAAATTCTCTTAAGATAGGCATAATCCGATTTGTCATCAAGCATGATCGAAGAGGTTAATAACACGGAAATGGAGCTACAAACTTTACAACAATAATCAAAATATATATCTAGCAGCAACTTACAAAGAATTACTTTTTAGTGTGCAACTAGTTAAATTAAAGAATAACATAAATGCAATAGAAGTCTATTAATAAGCACATACTACATAATTACACTAGATAAGTATATGTCAGATAATGGTGGATGTTCATGGTCACGGAAATCAAGTGTCTGTCTATTTAAGTGTATCACTAAACTCATGTTACCAAGAAAGAATAAAAAATACAAAAAACAGTAAGGTTTCCATGGTATACTTGATCTTGAGTTCTCACATGAAAAATTAAAGCCTGCACAACAAAGTTCCTACATTGATCTGATGACAGAGAAAATGATGAATTCCTGAAAATAAAGTAAACAGGCAGTATTATATGCATATACTTGGAGTTTTTTACCTTAGTGTACGTTGGGCATATACTATGCGATTGTTATATCATCACTATTTTTAACTGTGACTCCCTTATATCATCAATATTTTGTTTTAAAGGCCAATTATTATTAGACTCCCTTAAAAGCCAACTATGGCTCCCTTAACTCGACAATTCTTAGCCTGGTCCATCCCAGCGATTTTAAACACGAATTGGCAAAGCTACATACAGACCTTACTAAACTAACTGAATCATGGAAAGAATGCTTCCATCAAAATGTGTATAGTATTTGAGTTTAAAAGATACCTCATCCTCCAGAGTAGTAAATGGATGCTTGTGATTTTTCAACAAAAAAGAACATACAGAACAGAGAACTGTAGTAAGCAACCCGCAAACTAGAGCTAGCCTATCATCAAATCCTAGTCCGAAGACTAAATATAATGAGTGAACACTTCCTCAGTCCAAAGAACAAATGAAAAACATAGGAGTGTAGTGTAGACAGATGAAGTTCAAACTATTTTAGGCAAAACATAAACTATCTTTAGTTCTCTAACATGTTTTCAACACCAGGACTTCAACTAATTTTAGAATTCTTCTCTAGAAAACTGCAAAATAAATGACTTTGGGTGATCCAAAGCTTAAGAGGCAGGTCAGTAGCACTTGATTTAATGAACAGAATCAGTTTTCTCAAAAGCTCACTTGAATCCGTGCGGAATAGAATCTCCATGTGAATTGTGCGGAAAGTGCATAATCAAATATATTAAGTAAAAGATAAGCAAAGAAGTAACAAAATTTAAGAGCATAAAATTTCGAAAAAACAAGCAAAGGCCATGTAAAAAACACACTGCACAAACAATCTCACACAACTAGCAACTGAAGTCTGAAAATTACTACAGGGGTGTGATTTCATTAAGTTCTGATCAAATCCTTGTTCTTGAAACCTTATATATGTGTGTGTGTGTGTGTGTGTGTGTGTGTGGTTTTTAAAATGTGGTCACATTCACCCATCTACAGCAGGATAGATCCAAAGTATTAGGCATCAGATTTCTGATGCATGTTTGCCTGAATTGCCTATAAATGAAACCAAATCTAATTGAACACTAAACAGAAACTTCTAAGGGAGATGAAGGTAATACTCGGTTGTGAGTCAACATTGAACAAGCACAATGACAAAGAAACCTCCACAAGAAGCACAAATTCTTCACTTATACCAAAATCTCACACCAAGTCATGATAAAACAAGGACACCATTAAATAGATGAAATATTCACGTTTGGTGGTAATCCTGAACTTCTATACGTGTTATTTTTGGCAGAGACATGCAACACAAACCTCACTATTCCTCTTACAAGTGTACTATTTCCTGAATAAACTAACAAAAACAAATAATTGATGATATGCGTTCAGGATCAGCGCAAGTTGCAGCTGAGCAACGAAGAACAGGCACAACAGTTGAAAGTGATATTCGACAAGCAACAAGAGACCACCGGGAGTCTTCTAGAATCTCAAAATTCCAATAATACTACATCTCCCACTCCAGGACACATGTATTATATCAAAATTGAAAAGGATCTTTCAGTTTAATTGGTGCATAACTAACAGAAGATACCAGTACACCGTATCGAATCTACAAAAATCCTCATAAAAAATTCAAGAACTCTGTATATATATATATATATAGAAATCTTGAAACTCATTCAATCCACGGAAATTATAACTATGGCCTTCAATTTACTAGCAGAAAATACAGCATGTCACTACTCACTAGTACTTAGAAATTGAACTAATTATGAAGAATACTTATCTCACAGCTACGTTCAAACATATGAAACTAATAGTATGAAGTATGTAAACAACAAAGCAATAGAAGCTTAATATGTTCAAAACAGCAGAGACTACAAATTTACACTCAGGAACAAAGATTTACAGTACTAAAATCCAAACTTTACAAGTTACAGTTAGGGTTTACAAAAATTCACCTGAAGCGAAACGATCCTGATTGATGTCATCGGATTAATGTGATGTCATAGCTCTGGAGTGATGCTATCGGACTAACGTGATGTCGGAGCTCTGGATTGATGTCGTCGGAGCGATTTCGTCGGATTAATGTTGTCCATGTGCTGTTGTTGGATTGATGTCGTCGGAGTGAAACCGTCTGGAGTGACGTGATATTGGAGCTCTGGGGTGAGCTCGTCGGAGTGAAACCGTCGGAGTGATTAGTGGCAGATTTAGAAAACATATTTATTGGAGCACATTAATAATAATTTATGTGTATTAAAAATTTGAGAAATGTAGGTTTTTAATCCTATGTTTTGATTGAAAGTGTCAATATAACCTTGTAAAATTTAAAAGTGTCAATCTAACCCTAAGCTAAGGATAAAAGTGTCAATCTAACCCCGACAATCTAAAATTGGCCAGAATTTAATAAATTGATCTTTATACCCCTGATTAAAAAAAATTAAAATTAAATAAATACAAAAAGTCTAATTTACCCTCTCATCTTCCCGTTCTTCCTCCATTTCATTTCTTTCTTCTTGGTTTCTACTTCTCCTTCCCTTGTTTCTAGTTTTGTTTTCTTCTAAATCCAGAAATTCCTCAAACCAGAAATTCGGCTAGCTCCACTACCAACCCATCTCAACAAATTGTCATTTGATTACTGATTTATTCCACCTTTTCTGTAACCCCCGTCATCAAATTGTCCTATGATAATTCATTTATTCCACCTTCGAAGTGGGTTCTGGGAATATTGTCAAAATGATTGATGTAGTTGATAATGAGTTGAGACAAGGTAGGGTTATTGTGGGTTTACAGAGGGGTTACAACTAGGTAGGGTTT
>JAUOBV010000007.1:5908639-5919143 GCA_032360425.1 Rubia occidens
AGCTTTAAGATTGTTGGGGAAATTTTTGGTCTAAAACAAAGGCAAGTAGAAGGAAAATGTAGGAGAGTAAAATGAAATGTATAAATATAAGGCAACCTTCAAGTTGTGTATTACACTTTCCTTAAGGCTTTATTTGTTTTCTTTTGTGTGCATATGATACAGAACAAATATCTTCTAGGATAAAATAAAGTTTTGTTGACAATAGTTTGCACTGACTACTTCAACACCGAAAATAAAAAGAAGAAGAGTATAATGGTTTCTTGTGACACTTTCTTTATTATGCCCCTCCTTCTATGCAGCAGCCGTTTTTCTTCTCCGTCATTATGCTCTTTTTTTTTCTTTCTTCCTTCTTCTCCCCATCTTTGTCCAAATCTGACACTTTCTTCTTTTCCTTTTACATTCGACTCCACAGCGCCACTTCAGATTTGAAGAAGGTGTGGTGATAAACTTTATATTATCATGTTATGGTTTCTTCTCCATTTTGAATTTGTTATTGGTAAACTCACCTACAATTTTGATGTATGTTATTGTTTAAGGTGGACCGATGATTGTTGTTTGAATGTTTATCATGGGTTTGATTGTAGTTAGGTTTGATATGAGTGTAAGGGGTGATGATGACGATGGGACATTGTGTTGCATGTGTTGAAGATGAATGTTAATCTATGTGCATATGAAGAATGAGACGATGTGGTTGATTTGGGTTTTCTGGTTTAGATAGAATCAGAAATCCCAGATTTTTCATTAATTTTTATTCTACATTGGCACACTTTCCTTTTTTTACAAGATTCATTTAAACTCATTCACCCATTTTACTTTTTTCTTTCTAATTCTATTTCATCCAATCATTTCATTCATCATAAATCCAAGAGCATGAATCTATGATATCAAATACAGAAAAACAGATGAAGTATTTTAGCATGTTTCTCTTACAATTTAATGACACATTCATTTACTCGACCACTTTATCTGTTCGTTTTACTTTTCATTTTCTGAATTCAAATTTCTACAAAAGAAAAAAGAGATATGAACTCAAGAATCTTGAATGATTTGAGGGGCAAATAAATAAATAAGATAGTGGCTTATACATGTATGTAGGTATGATGTTGGTATGAATGTATGGGTTTGGTACACCGTACACGTCCGAGCACACGAGGAGAAGGGGAGAGGAGATTTTGCTGGCTAGACTGAGACTTGGTACCATCCCTTATACATCTATGAACACCATTTGACTACGCATGTGGCAAAAGCATATTCCACATCACCTCTTTGTCTCCTCAATCATCGACCCCCTCGTACGGATTTTCACTCCTACATCCCCATTTCAGGTAAGCCACCATAGCTTTTTAGGGCATACAAAATGAGTTTCAAGTTTCAAACATGTGTTTGGTGGAGATATGCTGTAAGTAAATTTGGTTTATTTTAAAAGTAGATAAAACAGCTTCCATTTTTGCTTTAAAAATAACTTTTGCTTTTCAAATAAGAAATTTTTTAGGAGTTCATCTGACATGAATCTCCTTGCGAAAACTCTGGATTGCGGAATATCGAATCTTTGACAGAAGTAGGGATTTCGCCCAACCTACTTGTGCCGCACGAAATCACTGTGTTTAGCCCGCAGGGTACACTCAATTCCGACTTGTTCTCTAAATAGCCCGCAGGTTTAGATCATAAGGGTTCTTTGCTCACTAACTAGCCCTCAGGGTTAGCTCACAAAGGATATTGAAACTTAACTAGCCCGCAGGGTTAAGAAAAAATGAAAATAATGAGAATGACTCAAAATTCTGAATATATGATTGATAAAATATTGGTGAAAATCTCGTGTACAAATCCTCTATTTATAGAGGTAATGTCGACCACAAAACCTAATTACAATTGGAAACTGAATCGAATCATGGTAGGTTTAAGAAGCTAATACCATATCTAACTAGAACTCCTAAAATAAATGGTAATTTACTCGAATTCTTCTTCAAGTAACCTTGAAGAATATTACCTTATCTAATCTTACTAAATCTAATTCTAATCAAATCAATACTCCTAAATTACAATATTTCAAAAATAATTCTAAATATGAGCACACTACATCATTAAAAAAATACAATGGAAAAAAGAGTATAGTGTTAAGCTCCTAAAATTCTAAAGTAAGAAAAACATAATAAATGACATTTTTGATATCGTATAAAAAAGTCTACAATTTTACCCTCCACTTGATCGGTTGCATCTTCAAGTTCTTATGATCATTTTACTTCTTTAACTTCCTCTGCTAACCATTTGACTTCTCTTCCAATGATGAAGAAAACCAAAAGCTAAACCCAGATCCTAATTTTTTTCCTCCACCTGTTTATCTCATTTTTCTCCCACAAAACTCCTCTACAAAAAACCCATTTTGAGCATATCTCTGCCCAAATCTAACCTTCTGCCGCCCAACCCATTACCGCCGTCATCTGCATAAGATGCGGTAAACAGGACAACCGCACGCCAATCTCTAAGGGGCAGACTCAAAGCAAAAAAGAAAATCTAAGATGTCCAATCTCTCAAACAGGCACACTAGGTCGACCGACAATCTCACCAACTCCGGCACCACCAATTCCCTCTCTTGCTTCCTCAAAGTCGACCTCATCACAGCGTTCAACGAGCTCTTGAGCCAGGACCAGGTCGCACTCAAGGTCTTCACGGTGGGCCTCTATACGGGTCTGGAGAAAGCAGGTCGGGTTGAGCTCAATGATAAGGGGCTCCGAGTCTCACGTTTTCATCATCTGTTTTTAGCTGATTAAGGGTCTTCATCGTCTGGGTTTAGTTGATTCGAGGTTTTCATCAACTTTCATCATCTGGGTTTCTCTGATTTAGGGTTTTCTTTACTGAGTTTAAGGTGATGTCCATAGTTGTGATGTAATTTACGTTCTGATCGAGTTTTGTTGAATAAACTGATGGTTGTTACTGGTTATTGGTGGGTGGGAGGTTGTTGATGCTGGTGGTTTAGTATGGTGGTGGAAGGGTAAGAAGGACATTTCAATGAGCATAAATTTTTTCTCGCTCTTTCTCTCTCCAGGTTTGGATGGGACAGAGGGAGTAGTAGCTTTTGATGTTCATAATCTTACACAATATGTTATTAATAAAAAGTAGCCTATTATTTTAAGTTGAAATAAAACACCCTTGACTTCAACTTAATTACATCCCCTTCAAATATTTTCCAAATTTAAGTTTAATTAAGATTTTTACTTAACAACGATAATTTTAGTTAATGGACTTAATTTCAATGCAGCAGACTTCACACACACCTGACAAATCTTTCCATTTCCATTTTTTAAATGAATAAGAAGATAAAGTTCATCACATTAGGGATGATCATGGGTCTAGGTCTCGACCCGGACCGACAGGGTCTAGATCCATTGGGTTGGGTATGGGTTTAAGATTCATTGGGTCCGGGTCCGGGTATGGGTCTACATTTTTGGATACGGGTCCGGGTCTAACATACTAAGACCCAGACCCAGACACAGACCCAGATCCAGATCCAGATCCGTAGACCCAGATAAGCCTAACTATATATAGTTTTACCCAAATTTCTAAATTACTTTCATATTCTCTTTGTATTTTTATTTCAAATTCAACAAATAATATGTATCGTATATTTTGTTATCTTGAAAAATTAATTATAATACATATTGAACTTCAATTATTTGCATTTAAGATAAAATGTATTTTATTTAGTGGAAAAAATAGAATATTAGACTCATTTAGAACTCGTTTTAAATCCAAGATCCGTTTATACTCATCGAGTCTGGGTACGGATCTAAAATTTTCAGACCCTACGGGTCCGGATCGAATCTGAGTCTAACTAAATTTTCTTATGGTCGGGTCTGGATCTGGATCGATCATCCCTACATCATTCCATACTAGTAATAGTTATCTTCATAGTTAAACGACACGTAGCATGTACGTGGCAACCAGCTTCTTCCATTACACGCCACGTAGCTTCTCCCATAACACGTGGACACCATGCAGTTTTGTACAGACCTCCCTCCTTTCCTGTATTTATCCTTTTCACAACCAAACGTACGACAACATCTAACTCCGTTACTTAACGGTTAATCATATCATCAAATTATTTAGATTTCGCGAAACAAAACCATGGCGGATTTGCGGGACGAATATGGGAATCCTATCCAGTTGGCCGACGAACACGGTAACCCTGTTCAGCTCAAGGACGAGCACGGCAACCCGATGCATCTCACTGGTGTCGCCGTCGCCGCCGGATCAACCGCCGGGATTCATCACGTACCAGCCGCCGCCACTGGCGGTGCTGGTGAAGAGAAGCTACCTCGCTCCGGCAGCTCTAGTTCTAGCTCTAGCTCGGTAAGATGGAGATTAGTCAATTACTCAACCGACTATTCTTCTGTCTAGGTTCTTAACTTCCTATTTGAATTTTTTTTGTTTATTTGATGCATTTGATGATTGGATCTACTTAGTCGGAGGACGATGGACAAGGTGGAAGGAGGAGGAAGAAGAAAGGACTGAAGGAGAAGGTGAAAGAGAAACTTCCCGGCGGGAAGCAGCAGGACGCAGCCGCTGCCTCGGCGACTCCAACAACCACAGCTGGAAGCGCAGCCTCTACCACCACCATGGAACACCATGAGAAGAAGAGCTTAATGGAGAAGATTATGGAGAAACTCCCCGGCCACCACCATCATCGTACTGGTTGAATTCAGTTTAGTAAATTTAGTTGATTACTGTGTGTTTTGGCAGTTTCTTTGTACTGTAATAAAGTAGACGAATTGCTTCGTGTGATTTCTTTGTTTCGTGTGATTTGCTTCGTACCATTGAAGTCAAGTTTTCAAGCTAAGGCACTTTTAATTCAATTTGATAGAGTAATAAAGTGTTTATATGATTATGTGACTATCGTTTCCTTTAATTGTAGATATGTTGGTTTTATAGGAATAGATTATACTCCCTCCGCCCCAACTTTTTTTTGCCTATCTACTTTTTTTCAAGATAAATTTGATAAACGTTGACCCTGAATACAAATTAATATATTTAAATAAAAATATCAGGTAAAATATTATTAAATTCATCTTAACATTTATTTTTAAAATATTAATTTTTTATGCATAAATTTTACATGTAACTAGAGATATTGATGGTCAAACATGATCATTGAAAATCGTAAAAAAGTAAACATATCACTAATAGCAGTGTCATGGGGGATGGAGGGTTCTCCAGCCCTTGCCAGAATGAAAATTACGAGGAATATAGGGAGTGATTTTTTTTAAAAAATTATCAACCCCCTTTTATATAAGGAAAATACTTGATTTTTTTTAAAACCCCCCACCACATGTATCCTACTTCCGCCCTTGACTAATAGTGGAACGTGATAGTAAATTATATTGTACATTTAACTCTATATATTTAATGTTTCAAACCAAAACTCTAATATTTTAACTAAAACTCAAATGTCTCACCAATGCGAGTATAAATCCACAAATTTATAGTATTATTTAAATAAATTTCATTTAAAGACGGTCTACTTTGTAATTTGTCGTACACTCGAAAATTTTGTTACACGAGTCGTAAGCCAGAGTCAACAAATGTGGGAGGGATGGGATAATTTTTCATAGTCCCTCCTCCATCACCCATCTTCTTCCTTAAATTCCTTCAATAGTCAGCTACAGCCTGCAGAACCCAATTATCTGTTCCTGAGCTTGAGCTTCTACTTGGTATCATATGGTTCCTCTCATATTGTTATGATTGCTTTGTTTTTATTCTGTAGTGTAAATTGTGAAGTTCTGCCTTAGGCTTTTGTATAAAATTGAATTGGGATCTCACACATATCTATTTCATTCTCTGTTAGACGAGTATATCTTATGAAGATGGCTTCTACTTCCCACATAATTGCTTCTATTAGTTCTGCATTTGATATTCTGAAGCTGCAGCAAACCAGCATTAATGCTGATCTCAAAGAATTGGTGGGAATGATGCTGTACCAGTTTGGTGTTCTCAGAACATTTCTTCTTTGTTCAGAACAAATCCACCCGAGGACTGAATTAACATTGGTGAAAAAGCTCGGAACTTTTGTACTTTCTTCAACAACGTTGGACAACAATCATAGTGCCCCGAACACAAGTCTGGGATCTCTTTTGGTTAGGGTTGAAGATGTCGTTCGCAGAATCTTGGACGCGAATCATGATCTTGGTATCTGTTATATTGAGGGCATAGAAAATGATCAGGCTATCTTGTTCGTTGAATCTATAGCTGACATGATTTCTTTTGAGGAAGATATGGATGAATGGTACGCGAATCATCTGCAGAATCCAGGTTTGCGGCAGCAATCAAGTTCTCAAGCAGCCAATCAAGTCAAGGATATTGCTGATTCGGTTCTTGCAAATCTAGATGGTTTTCTCAACCTACCTCGATCAGATTATGTTGGATTTCTTAAAGGCTCTGTAGAGGCCTTGAAGGAAAGCATAACTTTTTGGAGACAGTTAATCCATTATGTTACTCTTCTAGCATGGACTAAAAATCAAGAGATTCTAGATTTATTGGCTCTAATTGAAGCTCTTATAATCAGTGCAGCACATTTGACACTGCATCCTTTTTCGGCCAGTCGCTTCTACACTTCAAGAAGCAGCATCTCTTATGAAGGAATGGAGTCCATGATTTCTGCCTTGCTGCTAAAAATGAATCCTGTCCATGATTTGCATTTGCATGAGACCTACGCTCGAGCCCTAGCAAGCATAAAAAAATCTAGAAAGCTATATGTTCCTGCCCTCGATGTGAGGGTTTTCATTGCCTGTCTACTGTCTACTCTTTGGGAGATGCTACAACTTGATTCTAGTCCTGTGGTTTTACTGAAGGATAAATTGCAAGTTCTGTATGAGGGATTAAGATCATTGAGAACCATGCTCAAAAAGAAGGCAAACAAATTTGATGAAAAAATGATGCATATCACTGCAGCTACCGTATATGATGCTGGAGTCACAATCTTTTCACTTTATCAAAGAGATTTCGAAACTGATTGCGGAATTCCAGATTTTGTGGAAAATATTAAGGTGATTCGGACAGAAGTACTTGAAGAGATGGTAGTGAAAACATCAAAAAATAGCTTTCTCAACAGCACCATTTTGTGCTTCCTTGATTCCCTCTTGGACTATTTGACGGAAGTGAAAATTTCTGTTTACCGTTACCGTGACCGAAGTAGTTTACTGGAAATTCGAGAATATATTGTCTTCTTAAGATCATTTATGGGGAAGTTGGTAAACTTGAGGGATCAACAGGACGACCTTCATCAAGCCCAATGGAATTTTGCTGTAGAGGTGGCCTACAATATAGAGCATCTCATTGACCAACTAATGATTGTAAATATTCTGGACCCTTCCTCAACATTATTACAATCCATCAGAGAAGGCATGGTGATCATCAGGACTGAATTCATGAAGATTTTAAATGACAAGAGACAGGAGATCAAAGTCCAGGAGGCCATAGCCTGGAAATCTACTGATCCCCCGACGCAAAGTAGCATGGCAGCACCTGATGATCAAGTTGTGGGTTTTGAAACTGAGAGGTCATTAATCATCGATCGCCTGATAAGAGGATCAAAGAGACTGCAGGTTGTTTCCATTGTGGGCATGCCCGGATTGGGAAAGACTACTTTAGCCACAATAGTCTACAATGATCCTTCTGCCAGTCTTCATTTCCATGTTCGCGGTTGGTGTTCTATTTCTCAAGTATTTAATAGAAAAAAGGTCTTACTTGAGCTTTTAAATCACATTAAAGAAAAGCCTTCCAATGGATATTTTCAAGAAATGAAGATGATTTGGCCGAAGAGCTGTGGCGTTTTTTGAAAGGACGTAGATATCTCATAGTCATGGATGATGTATGGGACATTCAAGCATTCAATTACTTGAAGGGATTATTTCCTGATGATTCTACCGACATTGTGATACTGGGATGCTTGATGAAGAGCCTCATTTTCTTCGCCAACTCACTCGTGATGAAAGTTTGGAGTTACTAAAGAGGAAGTTCTTTCCCGGTAAGGATTGGTCCCCATCCTTGTATGATATTGGGATAGAAATTGCAGAATATTGTAAAGGGCTGCCTCTAACTGTTGTTATTGTAGCTGGGCTTCTAAGAGCTACAAAGAAAGAGGTTTGGAAGGAAGTTCTCGAACGTTTAAGGTCAGGTGTCATCTCTACCACAGATCAATGCATGAACACGATTGAGCTCAGTTATAAGCATTTACCGGATCATCTAAAGTCATGCCTTCTCTTGTTTGGTGCATTTCCAGAAGACCATGAGCTTTCTGTCAAGAGGTTGATTTGGTTTTGGATTGCTGAGGGGTTGGTAAAAAAAAGAATGTCAAAGAGCTTAGAAGAAGTTGCTAGGGAATACTTGAAGAATTTGATTGACAGAAGCTTAGTTTTGAAGGCCAAAGAAAGGTCTAGAGGAGGAGTCAAGGCTTGCCGCATTCATGATTTGCTATATGATTTTTGTGTGAGAAAAGGTAACGAAGAAAGTTTTTTGCGTCAGTTCAAAGTGAAGGATGACGAAGAGCAAGATCATTTATCTTCTGATGAGCTAGAGTTTAATATTTCATCTTTTGACAAGGCTAGTGAGATAGGCAGCCTGCGAAGCCGGAGAGTTTTCAGAAGTATCAATTGTTCTGTCCTCGCTTACGTTCGCTGTTATTCTTTCATCCAACAAACTGGGGGGAAGAGCTTGATATGTCATTCATTACTCGAATGTTCATGTGGAAGAGTATCTGAATGAAGTAGGACTTCTCATCCGGTTGTGATATTTGCCATTCTTGTTGAAGGCGATGTCGGCCCATCAATTGGAAACCTTTCAAACTTAGAGACCCTCATTCTATTTTCAACAGCAACAGTTGTTACACTGCCTGATACATTCTGGAATCTGCGGAAGTTGAGACATCTGTTCTCAACCCATGAATCCAGATCAGTTTTTATTACATTGCCCGGCAATAGTCTTGAAAGATCCTTGCTTAAGCTGGAGAGTTTATCTAGCTTGAGTAGTTATGATTGGGGTATGGTGGATAAACAGCTGAGGAAGTTTCCAAACATCCGTCAAATAAATTGTAAGTTCTATGTTTCAGAGGATGATCTTTTGAATGGTAGCCAGGCCATGGACTTCTCGTTTCTAAGTCAACTAGAATCACTTTCTTTGTCAGTTATTCCAGACCTCGATCGCTCTGACTTTGAGTTCATTTTTCCTGAGAATATCAAAAAGTTGTGTTTGTCTGAATGTGGGTTACCCTGGAGCAGAATTTCGAGAATCGCAGAGCTGCCTAATCTCGTGGTGCTCAAATTACTCTGGAAATCCTTTGTTGGAGATGCATGGCATGTGGAGGAAGGTGAGTTCCCCAAACTCAAATTCTTGAAACTGGAAAACTTGGACATTGTCAAGTGGACAGCTCCGGATGACCAATTTCCCTATCTCGAGAAGTTAATACTGGACGAGTGTTGGAAACTAGAAGAAATTCCTGAATGCTTAGAGAGTGTTGCAACTCTTAAAATGATTGAGGTCATCAGGTGTACCGAGCACGTTGCAAGTTCAGTTGAAAAGGTTGAAGAATATCAGAAGGACATGGGAAACTCTGTTCTACAGGTTCATGTGCGTTCCATCTGGGCCGATGCTGGTAAGACATTGCTGCTAGTCTCTGGAAATTAGACTAGCAAATTTGAGGATTCTTCTCTTCTTCTTCTATGTTGGATGCATTCTTATTTTATAGCAATATGAAGCCATCTGTTAAGTGCTCATTTTAAGAAAATTGCACAAAGCCACAAACATGACCAGTCCGCTGATAGTCTTTGTAAAGGCTACTTCTGCATCCATGTTTGAATGCATTTCTAAGAATTAAGCCATCTTCTTTTTTTTATTTATCTTGTTTCTGATGGTAGTGTTTTGCTTCATATAATCATCTTGAAATAGTTAAATGAAGATAAAAATGAGCTATGCAGGTGACAAACTCCCACAAATCTTGCATGTAGCTGTTTAACCTCACGACCATATTCTTCGTATTAACTTGTAAGGTCTTTGGCCACTCTCTCTGTCACTGCTGTCTTTTACATATGAATTGTAAATAACAGCAATGGTGTCAAAACCAAAATTCATCTTGGGTTTCCCCCTAAATCTATAACTCTCCATTGATGAAAGTGGGTAATGTTTCTATTATGTTGGGGGGAAGAAGCTAAACTGCCTACTAGAACTCAAGCATTTACTAAGGTAGTTGGGATAGAGGGAAGAGAATTCCAGAGCTTGTATAGCTCACTTATAAATACTACTCCGTCCCACAATGATGTTCCGAAATGAAAATAACACAAAGATTAAGAAAGTGGGGAAGGCTGAAAAGTGGGGAGACAAAGGTTGAAAAATAGTAGTTTAGGTATGATTGTTAGACTAAAAATGAAAAAAATACATGTAGGAAGATCATTGTGGGACGGAGGGAGTAGAGGTCTTGGAGAAAACTTCATCATTCAATCTCATCCAATCCAATCAGATC
>JAUOBV010000007.1:6032938-6043283 GCA_032360425.1 Rubia occidens
ATAGTAAATAAAATTATGATTTATTTTCACATAATTTTAAATAAAATTATTATATTACATTTAATTATAAATTATTCCCTTGATAAAGAAAATAATAATAATTTTCATTCTATTTAGTTAGAATACTTTTAATATTTTGATTAAAAATATAATTTTACTAAAATTTATTATGAATATATATTTCATATATTGATCAATATATTATTTATAATTTACAAAAATACTTTTTATCTTGATAAATATATTTTTTAAACTTAAATTTTTTTATGAAGTAAACTAATGGTTATTATGATGAATTAAACTGATTCTTTTTTATTATATTTTTTTAAAGAATGATTTTTTCTTAAGAACTTTGGCAAAAATGCAAATTGATCAAAACGGATCGATTTTGATCAAAATTTAACCCGGCTTAAACCCAACCCGACCCACTTAATCTATATGAAACATTTTTGAGTGGGTTCAAAATGAATCGGGTTGAGTCGGGCAATTTGAATGCCTCTTCAATTTAATTTTATTGTCAAAGTTAACACTACATATATATAGTAATGTACAGGTAGAGAGTATAAGAATGAATAGACATATTTAATTAATTAGGATGGATGTAGCATTTATAGCTTTACTTCCTGAATTACTGTTACCTTTCTAATTGTCTCAGCATCAGCTTGCGTGGGTACATATTTCCAACCCGCACGGGCGAAATTCAAAAGAACCGACATGACCCAATCCCAAGTAGACTAAACTAAAGTATGAGAGAGGCATATTTCTTAAACTTCGGAACCTTAATTTCAGCAACTTTATTTGGTGGGATTCATAATTTAATTGCGTCATTTAAGAGTGGTTAGTCAAAATGGTTGTTATTCGAGGGCTTTTAGTAGAGCGCACAAACTCGGCCACCAAGACGGCGGCACCAATGCCTCCCGCACGTGCGCATTAATTCTCATCCGAAATTTTATGATCGAATTGTTACTTGACTTGATGATGTGGAAACCAACGCACAATTGACAATACTTATTGGATTGACATCGCATATTTATAAGATAACGTTCATTGTTATTTGTGAGTATTATCCGCCTATACTTCTAGCCCTGTGCATGGTATCACCATTATTCTTACATTTTAAACTCCCATTTTATCAATTAATAATTATAAATTTATATATTACCCACATTATTTATATATATCACCCACATGATCTATAAGTGATTAAGTGTCTGTTTAAATGCTTCACCGACAGTTGCACTATGAGAATTTTTTGATACCCCTCTGTTCCAAACTAAACTGCACATTTACTATTTGGCTATCAACACTGTCAAATTTTAACCACATATTTGAATAAATATATAAATAATAATATTGTCGTATGTGATATTTTTATTTCATCATAGTAAGTGGTATCAATTTTTATTTGTCATTAGAAAACCCTACCGTGAATTTTAATGTGGGACGAAGGGAGTATAAGAGAGTTTTTTTGTTAGCACAAGGAAGTGACCTGGCTGATCCTTGAATCTGAAGGTGAGTAATTTCGCCGTTTGCTTCTATCGAGTCCTTCATGTTATTTCTTAAGGGACAAAGAACACGCACGCAACGCCTCCTTTTGTGGCTGGGTATCTCAAATGGTGGCGGTCAAATTTGTGATGGTGCCCCAACTCTCCACCTCACGTGTGCATTGTTGGATGTAGATCTTTCCTACCACTTTTTCAAACCGACTTTGATACACATTAAATGAGGTTTTGGTGCTTCTTTTACTCCTTCTAACATTGGCACACTTTCCTTTTTGAGATAATTTTTTAATATTAGCACATTTCCTTTTTTAGCAAATTATAGGTTGTTTTCATCCACTCATTTTATTTTTTACCATTTCAATGAATTCTCAACCACTCATTATATCTTCCTAAATTCTTGTGCTAAAATCAAGTGTGCCATTATTAAGGAAGAGGGAGTATGTCACTTGATATTGTCAAACATTTACTCCATTTGGATTTGACCACCCCGTGCCATGATAATAAACTTAGGCTGAAAATGTTGCAGATGTCGATGCAGTTCCTGTTTTTTTACCCCTACTTTTCTTACGCAATTGGCAGTAGAAATCAGAGTACCTTTTGGAAGTTCTCAATTCACGGATACACGTCACATTAAACATCATTCAAATACTTAAAAGTCACTAAATAGGATGAACTAGGACCCTGGTCTTAAAATCTTAATTTGAAAGCTACAAGAAGAGTAGCCGCACCACAACCCAACAAAGGTGAAAAGAAACTGGAAGAACTTAATTAATGAAGTTTCTAGTTACACCCAACCACCACAAAAGGCTTCATCATCTTCTTCTTCAACAAATGCTGACTTCTTCTACACCAACTCAGCAACCCTTATGCAAATATGCTAAGGTGTCCTGTCTGCTTCGAAGAATCTAGTCCCCGTTCAGCCGTGGGCAGACCAGTTAGCCATTTCCTATAAAACACCAAGAACTCACTGCTCAAAATCTTGGCGGGGGTGATGATAAACGACTAGCTCAAGGACCAGTTTGAACAATTACCTGCCGGTGGTGTTATTGCCAGATGTCGTGATAATAGTTAATCTTTTGGCAGTCTTAATGAACTCACTGCGTTAGAATGTGGGCGGAAAAGAAGTAAATAAACTGTACATCACTTCAAATCTTATGCACACTATGGCAATCCAATATAGATTCTACCATGAAATGAACTTTAAAGAGAAACCAAAAAATAATTAAAGCAATCACCTGAATGGTTCATCTCCAGTTTGCTTAAGAGCACCATTTGCATCACGGCTAGACACGTGACCTTCAATGTCTGATCTCTCCATTCCAAACATGCTTGCCAGCTTCTTGTATAGCTCTTCATATGAGCCAAGAGTTGAAAGATCAAGAGACCTGCCAACATCCTCAGATTCCAAGAATACTTTGCAGTGGCCAGTATCCAGGCCAAGTTCAACAGAGTGAAAGCTATGATTCCAAAAGAAACCAGGATTGGACAGGCTATTTGGATGAACTTTATGGTCAGGAGAAAAAAATTCTCGCTTCAGTGATACCCCACAAGGCGAACTTTTACCAGCCTGAAAAACTGTACCACTAGAGCAGCCATGGGACATCTGTTGCTCAGTGAGTATTGGCTGACCGAAAAGTAAGAACTGAGGTGTCTTGACACTCTTGGTTTTTTCCGAACTTTGGTTGGAATTTCCCATGGTTAACATGCAGGATATATCCTCACTGCTATCCACTTGCCCTCTGATAAGACCTTCAGAAATCTTAGCAAATGGATCCAACCGATGCGAACTGGGGGATAACAGTCCCAGATGCATCCTATTGCTCAAGTGGAGTTCCGATAATGGTACTCCAAGTTGAGCATGCCTGGCTCCCTGTATGCCTGCAGTTATGTTGTCGGATAAACAACATAAGGGACTGCTTGGCCCAAGAGGGTTGCCTGAAAACGACGGCATTGGAAATTGGCCGTCTAGAGAAAAATCACTATGTTGCGGCAGTCGCAACTTTTTTCTTGGTGGCGAGAAGGGGGAAAGATGGATGATGGGCATATTAGAAACTAGCTCCACAAGCCAAGGACTGACGCGCTTGACATTTTGCAGCAGATCTGGTTCATCCCACGTCACCTACAAAAAAAGCCAAATTTCATGTTAGACAAATGCATATCATTAAAATTCTGGCATCACCGTTGACTATTTACTGAAAAAACAATGCTCAACAAAACTGTCTGTGTCCATCTTCGTAACAATAACTGAAATAACCACAACTGGCCGCTGGTGTTCTTTATTAACATCCGAACAATTTTAAACTTAATTTTGCATCTGTGCTATAATTCACAACATCTTCAAACATTAATTTACTGCATTACCAAGTACCAACCTCCAGGATATCATTAATAAGCTAACACATGATGCAAGATTAAAGGGTTTAAATGAATATACCAATATCCAAGCTTTAGCAAAAAAAAGTTCAAACAGTTCGGCTTATGGTAAAAATTCCTAAAAAGTAACACTAATATGGAATATTTTTCACCCACAAAACTGGAAAGCAGAATAGCAAGTGACAGTATGTGTGTGGCTTCCAGAATAGCACAATAAAAGAGCTCAAACACAAAGTATAAGCTTACCATAAATACTTCAAATCATGTGACATGTAAGGCCTTAGACAAATTGGATGATTAAAACAATAAAATGAGTTGACATATAGGCATAACCAAATACTACCACATTTTCATTATGTCACTAAAATACTAGCAGGAGGCCAGATAGGGTATAAAAGAATAGCAATAAGCAGCATTCTGAATCGAATCTCTATCATGCCATAGTTTTAAAGCAATAACTATCCTAGGATGTACATTCTTAAGCCCATTCACTTATAATTACCATGTCTAACCAACGTGAGACGTAATCTTTCCCAACCAATAACTACAAGAAATACAAAGTTCCAGGGCAGGCCCAAATCAACAACACAAGGGACACCAAATACAGTAAATCATGCCTAATAAGCTAATTAGAAATGGTTCATACACAGTACCTGGAGAAGTCTCCATGGTGAATTAGGCCAGCGGATGGGGTCAGCAAACTGAACTGCAGCAATTGTTCCCATAAACCAACTAATCCTAGAGGAATCCTCAGTTTCGAATGGCATCTTGAACCTCATCCCAGGACACCACTGGACCCTCATAGCAGAATTCACAGAGGAGGCCTTAACGAAAAACTCTGGAGTACTTGCACGAGGGTAATATGTGATCTCAAAAGGCTGCCCCTTAGCAGCAAGGGAAGCAGCTTCAATCACTGATTCAGCCCGCACTTTTCCCCGGCCCATCAAACTCGAAACACCCCCAGCAGAAGGGTTCATGTTTCCATTGCTGCCACTTCTCATCATTTTGTTTTCATCTTCTCTGAGAAACATTGAAAACCCACCAAAGTTGCCAGCAGCAGAATTCCACCCAGATGGAGACCCAGGGACACCAGTCGCATTCCTTTTCACTCTCCGAATTCCAACACAGAGGTCACCATTTTCTGCCCTCAGAAACACAATAGAATCCCCTGCAATTAGCTTCTTCTGGTTCACGAAAGTACTCCATCCCGTGGTCAGCAAATGCCTCCTGGGCGTCCCTCGGTAGATATGCCTGAATTTCCAAGTTTCACCATGAACATCCTTGGCAACAACAGTCTGCACAGGGGGATCGGCCGTGTAATCCAACCGGGGGAAAATGGTCTCTGCACAGTACCTGGGAACCGAAAACCCACCACCATTGTTTGCATCCGATTGGGTCAGAGTCTTAGCAAACGATAAAGGCTTTTCAGCCGGTGAATCAGACCCATTGCTACCCAAAGCAACCCCCACATCCTCAATCTCATACAGACTCTCATTGTTCCCAAACGGAACCAGAGTCATCCTAGCATAGACCTCATCCGTCTCAGGATCAGCCAGGAATTTCACAGCAGCAACTCTGCAGAGAAGCATAGGCGGAATCCTCGGAAGGCCAGAGAAATCGACATTGCCAAGCGTATGCTCAGCATGGCCCTGGGGAAAGTAAACCACCCTGGAGTTCACCACAGGCATTTGGACCATTCCTCCGGCACAAGCATGCCATAGCTGAGAGTCCAGGATTCTTTCAACCATCTCCTGATAAACTAAAAACCCTCTTTATCGTCTCCTCTACACAAAATTCCCTATTCAGAAACTACGCTCGCTGTTCTCTTCAAGTGCTGTAGTAAAAATATTCCCAAATCAGATCAAAATTCCAAACCGACATAGATATCATAATCTACAGAGTAATTACAAGCAGAGATCTCAAGTACTCACCTACCAAGATTAGAGATCGGAGTAGATAAAGCGCACATCCAGAAGCATGTCGTCTTCATCACAAGGACACCCCACCAACATTAACTGCACATAAACCCCAAAAACAAATAAATAAAACCTTACAAAAATGCAAAGCTCCTGTCAAAACACGTGGCTTAAATACTCCACTCTCTCCCCTCCAACCACCCCGCTATCATTTCCGGCGGAAAAAACTACACCGACAGAAGAAAAAGCAAGGAGAAAACGCAAAAACAACCTCTCCGACGAAACAGTCGGCACCAGTTTCGCCACCTTCACTGACACCTTTTCTCTCTCACACAGTCACACAGTCACACAGTGGGCAGGGAGAGGGAAAGATAAAAACCAACACCACCACTTATAACACACACTACACTACAGGCTACGGGCAGGGAGTACTATTAATACGACCATTACAAAAAGGCCCCTCCTTTTTTGGGGTGATAAGAACAAAATAATAATATTATTAACGGCCGATGAGATTTTTACCGGTACTTACGACGCCGTTTCCCCCATGACGACTGCTTTGCTCTCTCTATACAATTTGAGCGTGTAATTTATTACTGCTTAACCTGATTTTTTGGTGTGTCCGTTTGTTTTGTATTGCTACTTTATCTTACCACACTTTCTCTCTCCTAACATCCGCACCAATCCCAACCCACCATTCTCTAAATGACAAACCATGCCCTTTCATTTTAATGCTCTTTCTCAATTACTTAATTATTACCAAGTCGGCCTAATTTTGTAGTTACCTTCCAAGATCAAGTGTCATGAAATGCGGTGATTCCATAAGTTTATAGAGTTTATGGTTATTTTTGTTTTAAGTGTTGTCATTTTTTATAAAATTTAAATATTATATTTTATAAGTTAAAATAAGTAATAATATTTATTTGAATGTAAAAATTTAAAAATATATAATACAAAAAATATTTTCATGAAAATTTATAATTTAGTATGTAATCTAACAATACAATGTATAAGTTAAAAAATAAGTGGTATGTTCAAAAACTTATGTACATGCTATTTTTCAAAAAACTCACTCTTCTTTTAAAACCTAGCACAATTATATTTCCTCCCTTTGTGGAAACGATGATAACAATAAATTATGGGGGGAAATCATGTTATATCGACTAACGGTTTAACCAGTTATAAAAACCATTGTTTTTTAAATTATAAAATAATTATATATACATTGCGATACATTTTTAAAAAAAATTAAATTATAATAATTTTCTTGCAATAAACGGAATTTTTATAATTTTAAAAAACTTTGCTGCAATAAGAAAAAACAAACATGACATTACCACATCAGTTAAATTAATTATAAAAAATATGATCCCGTGTAACGGTTAGTTGATATAAAACAAAATTTTGTGATAAACTATTTGAATAAATATGTGAAGAATGAATTGAATATTTTAAAAGAGAAATGAAATAGTGAGATGTCGAGGATGGAAAAGTATTTATCTTAAATAATATACAAATTAATTAATAGATCTTGCTCTAGGTCATAAATTCATTATGCAAATAAATGGAAAGAAACTACATTGCAAAAAAGATTTTGCAATCATTTGATTCGAGGTATGATAGGTTTAGCTACTTGAATTTATGTGAAGAAAATGAATTGATGAAATTGGATGCAGGATGTGAAAAGTAGAAAAGTGGATGAAATTGAAAGAAATATTACCAAAAATAAAAAAGTGTGTTAATATAAAAGAAACAATCCAAAAAGAAAAATGTGTAAATAATAGAGAAATAGAGGCAATACATCACGTTTATTTAACCACGTATTTAATCTTCAGATTATGGACTGCATTAGAAAGAAATATACAGATTTAAATTGATGGACAAGTCAATACTAAAAGTTAGCAGCTTAATAAATAATCAATTAATATTATTCTGTCACAAATGAAAAGAAAAACAACAATAAAAGAATTCGCTTTTTTGGTTGAATACTGACGGAGTACATGAATTTGGCATTTATGCTATGTTTGGCAGAGCTTTTAAGCTGTTGTGATTATAAGCAAAACACTTTTTTTTTGGCAAAGTGTTAAAAAGCAACTTATTTTAAAAATATGAGCTATTTTTGAGGGAAAAACAGAAGCTGATCTCCCCCTACTTTCAAAATAAGCCAGATTTACTTATAATTACAGGTCTTTCAAACAGAGTCCTATTCGGGTGCATATTTGCTAAAAACTTTAATCCTGTTTACATATGGCGTGCATCTGGCTTTAATTGATTGAATACCTTGTTCAAATAATTTGTTCCTCTTCTCTGAGCACAAACCAAAAATATGTTGGTTGAACAATTCCTTCCTATGTAAAAATAAAGAATGTATGTCAGGGAAGGCAAATTATATTTGTAACTCTAAACTACTTAATTTTTTTATTTGGTTAATGTGTTTTGTCAATAGGACAAATGTTTATTATATACGGAGTATGTTATATTTGAGAAGGTTTTATGTTAGACCGACTAACGATTTGATAAATTATTTAAAAAAATATTTTTAAAATTTTGTAAATTGGATTATAATTATTTATATGTTAACATTCATTTAAAAAGGTTTTTCAAATTATTGGTACCTCATTATAATAAATTTAAAAATATCAAACCACCCTATTAATCATACTTCATCCGTCTCATTTCAATCTGCAATTTAATCATTCATTTAGTCAAAACCTTCTAACTTTGACCCTAAAAGTGAATTGGTACTCTGTAAGTATAAATGCTATTGTGTGATTCATTATTAGATTCGTCATAACATTATATTTTCTTAATATCTTTTTTTTTTACAAATTTTGATTATTAATGAAAGATTTTAAGGATATAACATTTCCAAGTAAACTGCTTGTAGCTTGAAATAAGATGCAATGAATACTAATTATAAAATGACTTTGTTGTCATATTGAAATTGAAAGTGAATAATGTGACGTTAATAAAATAACCAAATCACTAACCACATTCATTGAAAAATGCAAGAGCTATGGATACATTTGACTATTAATTAATACCACATTATTCACTATAAATTTTTAGCTTGTTCATCAATACTTTTTCTATACTAAAATTATTACAGGTACACGTATAAATATAGTGCGGTGTTCATTTAACACATTTGAAATACTAGAATATGTGATAGAAAGTAAAACCTCGCAAATGATTGTGGTTGTGTGTTCATATATATAGTAAGTACAAATTGTATACAAAGCAGGAAAAAAATATGAAACAAGATATATACAAGATTAAATTATTGTTTGATCCTCAACATACTATATTGAAATACCATATTTTGGTCATCACTGACAAAACCGTGTACATCCAGCATTCAACAAACCCCAAATGATATGTTTGGTCCCCAAATGATTTGTTTGGTTCCCAAACCCATTTCCAAGCAATTTTCCATCAATATTGTCGCATGTGACTAGCACGTGTCATATTATTCTGATATACCCAGGGATAAAATCATAATTTTACTAATTAAAATAATTCGTTAATGTTAATTCACCCTACATTTCGAATTACCAAAACCCATATCCTAATACCTATTTCTGATCGGTTTTCCCCTATTAGAAGCCCTAATCCCAAAAACCTTTGAATTTCACAGCGGTTGAAGCAGGCGTTTGGCGTTCCCGTCATTCGCATTTTGTTCCCAACGGTTTAACTGCGCGGCTTCGCAATGGTTGAACACCAAGTGTAGATGAATCGAGTCGGCGCCGCCGCAGACTCGTTACGAGGCTGTGGGTTTTATACTGTATTGAATAAAGGGATGGTGACGAATTGGTTTGTGCTAGTGTAGGTGAAAATGGATGAACATGAGATGCTGGTGTTTCGGAAAAATGGAAGCATTTTTTGTTGCAGAAATAGAGCTACTGAACACGGTAACTATGTCTAATTTGTGAGAGCTATTGAATAATCTGTGAGCATGGGCTGGGTTTATGTATAAAATTGAAGAGAGATAGTGATGGTAGTCTCGTGGTTGTTGGGTAGTAAATAATTAGGTTTCTGGTTTTTAATGGGGTGGTTCCCTTGTTTTGCTGATTGATGAGTTCTAGTTAAAATAGGACAGTGTTTGGTCCACAAGTAGTTATATCTTAGGATTGTTATTGTTGGTTTGTTTGATTAGTTTAGATTTTGATCTTCAAGATTCTGTGGGATTGGATTATTTTAATCTCAGTGGGGATTAATATATTGTGTAGGTCATATTAGGTATTTTAAAATTTTAATTTAGGTAGGGTTTAACTTTATTTTATATTAATTCAGTGTTGTTTAATTTTCAGCTCCCGGTAGCAATCGGTTCTCTATTAGAATAAATTGTCATGGGTACATGGCCTAGGACCCCATTCCAATGTATGTTGGTGGCTCAATTTATATGGCTGATTTCTGCGATGCCGGTGATTTCAGTTTAGGTAGGCTGGATTCTACTTATAGCTATTTGGGTTATAGGGGATGGTTAAGTGGAGTGTATCTGGACAGGGAGTGAGGTTTAGTTCAATAGACATGGATCAGTTGATACTGTTTCCT
>JAUOBV010000007.1:6092931-6105123 GCA_032360425.1 Rubia occidens
GATAATGTAGTAAATGTATAAGCTCATTTATTGCCACTTTAGGTGAGAATTGAATTGTGTCAATTTCTTTAGGAAGGACAAAAATAGAAATTGTGCCAATTTCTCTGGGACGGAGGGAGTATAATTTTACCTAAAATTTTAAATTACTTTCATATTCTCTTTGTATTTTTATTTTAAATTCAACAATAATATGCATTTTGTATTTTTTATCTTGAAAAATTAATTCTAATACATGTTGAAATTCAATTATTTGCATTTAAGATAATATATATTTTATTTAGTGAATAAAAAATAGAATATTAGACCCATTTAGGACCCGTTTAGACCCATCGGGTCTGGGTACGGGTCTAAAATTTTCAAACCCTACGGGTCTGGGTCGGTCTAACTAAATTTTCTTAGGGTCGGGTCTGGATCTTAACAGACCCAACCCAAACCCAACCTATGATCATCCCCTACTTGGGAGGAATGGCCAGAGTTCTGCTCTCTTTACAACTTGGCTGACCTCTAGAACAAGGTCATTTTTTAAGGAGGGAGTGATACATGGATTGATGTGATAATTGATAAGGAAAGAATAACAAGTTGGGCTCATGTGGAAGAATAAATAGAGCTCACTTCAATCCAAAGTCCAGTAGAACTTGGAGGAGGAAGCCTCAAAAGAATAAAGAAATATCCAGCTTGGTTGAAAGATTTTGTACAACAATAGAGGTTTGGTTGGTAGCATTCTATTATAAGTAGTGGCAAGAAACATTATGCTATTTTTATGTTGGTACTGTTTTGCATTTTTAGCATCATTTTGGAGAGTGGTTCTCTCGAATTGACCTTACGAGGAATATAACTTTCTTTTGCTTTGATTGTTCTATCAAGTTTTATAACTCAGTTACTCGAATTGTTACAAAGGTCTAAGGAACCTAACATAAATCCCCCACATTAAAATGGATTTCAATTTTTTTAATTACATAATTGCCTGATATTTTCTACCATTGAAGCTAGTTTCCATAGCGGCTCTTCATTGTTGTTGCTGATCAGACGGATTAGTACTTTATAGTCAGAATGCACCTTTAGAATCTGCAGCTCTTTCACCATTGCCAGTCTGAGTCCAAATATTAATTCAATTTTACAGTAAGTGATTTACATGATAAGAGAGTTAAAGTTCGATGCATATCCTTGCCTTTTATGTTATTTATCTATTTAAATACCATGTAATCAGTCTAAAAAAAAAAGCTTGAGCCTGATTTGTACTTTATCCGAACTCCTGAGAGAGGGTGTATTACAAGATAGGTAGACAGTGAGCATCGTCTTAAAATCATCAGTGTGTGTGTATTGAAAACTAAATAATGGAGTCATGATCCATACACTAATGGAACCTGATTTACAGCTGCCAAAAACATTCGGTTTCAATCGACACTGACAAATTACATGTCAAGAATGCTGTCAATTCCACCAACCATGCATAGTATATTCTTCACTCTTTCACAGGAACAGCCTTACAGGCATCCAGATGGTTTAGGCGACAAGTTCCGAGAAGAAACTCTGGGAGCTCTTCCGGGGTATTGGCCTGGATTCAAAAAAACCAAAAACAGCAAAACAAAATGTAAGACTGTAGTGCTCACGAGTCTTAACGGTTTGAGATTTACTGATTTAGTTAATTGTTTGTAGCTCATCCTAGAAAAGATAGAAGGAATGTATAAGCATTAACACAGTTAATACATCTTTGTGATTTTACCTGTACAAGAAAAGCCATTTCTATGACTAGATTGTTGAGATAACCAAGCACGAGACTGACAACGCCCCTTGCGACGGTTGAGGAACCGATATCCACGCCGAGCTGATGTAACAAGTGAAGAGAATTGTCAGTATGATGACAGTGCAAAATGGTTTGCATGATAGGCAAAAGGAAGTTGAAAATAGGCCCATGTAGAAAATGATAAGTTAAGGTTTGACAAGAATGAGTTCCATGTAGCGCTGGCATCATCACTGGTCAATAATTTTTGCTTGAACTATAGCTCATAAGGAGCCATAACCACGACACAGATATGTATTTATACCTCAATGTAATTTTTTCCACGAAAATAATTGATTTCCAGTGCTTGACCAACCAGGCAAGCTTTCTTTCCAACACTCTGCTTTACTATCCATGATCCCTGCAAGTCAACTCATATTATTCTGGGTATAAAATAAAATAATGCAGAGTGTTGGACCTTTAAAAACCACATGGACAATTGAAAGAACTAAAGTAGCCAGATATGGTTTTTAAAATGCAACATGAAACCTGTATAAATTCAATAGAATAGTGAACTTAAATTAAATTTACATATGAGTAAGCTTTTGAGATCAGGCTGATGCTTAGCCTTAACTAAAATGTAAATATATTTCCAGTTTAACCATGAGTAAGTTGATACACTCTCACAGCTCATCCGCACTTTAAGGTGTAACAAGAACAAATTAGTGGTTCTGGTCAGAATTACTCCAACGATGTGCGTACTCCACTAACCTTGGATATGTATGGAATGAGCTTGAACCTAGAATTTCGGTAAGAATCATCCCCTTTGACGAATCTCTCGAGTAAGGGTGAATATTCTAAAGGAGAATTCATCATGTAGTATAGAGCCAGACTATAAGTTGTTGAACCTGGTACCTATTCACGAAAATAGTTACATTTTAATGCCTGCTTTGAGTTTAATGGTAATTTGTGAAGGAAGTATAAAATGAGAAATTTTGGAAGAGTAACCTGTATGTTCACTATGAAAAAAAATTCCGGGCCACCCTTTGCTGCATATTTCTGTAGAAGAAAATAAAAACTATGTATATATTTTAAAAAAAGAGGTCCTCCATAAGAGAAGCAGTCAAAACCTGCACAATGCTGCGTGGGCGTCCAGCAAGATTGTCTTCCCTCTTGTCAGACCTTAGCCAATCTGCAGCCACCATTTGCATTAATGTGCCACTTGATTTGATCTAAAGAGAGGCATGGAGGCAACAACAGATCAATTGACTAATGGTTTGCCTCCAGAAAAGAAAAAGGAAAAGGAGAGCAATAAATCAGTACAATCATGGCACCTTTTTATGGTCCTCTAGGTATGTATGCCCACGAATCAGGAATGTTGAAGGATCAGCAGATGTCCAACTGGAAAGCAGATTACAATTTGGATCCTTTGGAAGTGTAAATCCATAATTGCATGATAGTTGGTCTTCCCTTGCCATCTCATGTAAGTCCACGTATCCCTTCTTCTGAACTGCAGAAGTAAGATTTGACCATGAAATATAAGTTATTTAAAATAAATGTATCACACCGGGAAATGAACAAGTCATGCTAAATAAATTATCAATTCCATCTAACTCACCTGCTAGATCATGTAATTTCTTAACAAAAACAGCAGCAGAAGATAATTTGGGCTGACGTGTATCCTGAACATACAGAATAAATTGACATTGGCTTCTATAAACATCGAAAACATCATCAGAACAAGAATCTTTTTACTTACCAATCCAACCAAAGAACCAATTTTCAATGTGTGTAAATGTTCACATGTTTCAAATTGACCAAAAATGTTGTGTGTGATTCTGATGCATTAGTTTGTTGAGTACATTATGAAGTTACTATTCTGTATGCATCATGTTATCCATTAGGCATAGTACCTGAGAACATGTTTCAGCTCCAAACTCTGAAGGCCAGCCATTTTCTGATTGGTCATAGTCTAATGGTTCTGAAACATCAAAGAATTCATCTGCTGCATCATTTAGTCCCATTAGGCTGGCATGGTCAGAAGGCGATTTTACCACTTCTTCATCTTCTTGCTCCATGCTCTTTTTGTTTTCCAACCTGCTTGGGACTTCAACATGCAAACCCTCTGCATGCAGTATTCTCTCTTTCATCAGCTCACCAGATGAGAAATCAGATGCCAGGTGATCTCCTGGTTTTGCTCTAAATAACTCGCGTAAAGCTGCAGTTAGAAAATTGTTTGTAGGATCAAGATCAATAAAAGTAGCACATGTCAAAATAAATTAACAAAGAGAATCATTAGGTTGGGTCAAGTAGCTCACCGGAGAGTCTCCCTAGCATCCGGATTGTTATTGATCTGGCTGAGGACGTTCGTACATATGATTTCCAAGATTTCCAGTCAATAGCAAGCATGTGTTTTACTACAGATTGCTTCCCTTGATTAACGGGTGATATCACAAACCCACCACCTATACAGACGTTACTATGTTACTTCTTTGAAGCATAATATCAAAGCACTTCCATAGTCACAAGGAAACTTATCAAATTAGGATTTCAAGACTATTTGCACTAGTACAACAGATGATATCATCTTAACAAGTAAATACTATAGATGGATCAAAACACTTTTGAATCAGTTGACTAAATTAAGCATACATTACTTTTAAGACAGGCACGGACATATCCATTTTGTGGACGACACCTTTGGTGAAACACCGAATGGTAGAGAATAACTGCAATAAAGCGAAAATAGGTTAACACTAATTTTTTATCTTCTTTGAAAAATATAAGATGATCACAGAATAAAAACAAATTGTTATTACCATAGGTTCCATCATCCTCCCTTCTCCAATAGCGCCGCAACAATAGATCCCTTGGCTTCATACCCCTACAATGACATATTATGCTTAATCGTGAACAGAAAAATAATCTCTACAAAGGATGTTACTGATCATACCAGGGTAGCCAATGTTGGGTCAACAGCTTGTGAACTATGTCAGTATGCCCATCAAGATGTTCAATTACACTCCCCTTGTGAAAACAGAAGTCCCACCTGCAGAATATGAAAACCTGAAACCGTCACAATAGCTTGTGGTTTTAATCTCCCACTCTGGTTTCGTCTATTCAACTTAGAGTTTGAAACAGGAAAACATATATTATGTGGGATTAGTTCTGGAATGTACTTTCTCCCATTTTGCACCTTGAAGTTTTAAACACACTACAGTCCATAGAAGTGGATGGAAAATATGAACGGGTAAGGATCATCATTATAGATTTGTAATCAGCATATGCATCATCACAAGTAGCCCATAAGTATCAAATATTATTTAATATAGCTTTATCCAGTTTCAATGAAAAAATAATATTTAAGGATGTATTAAGTTATTCACAAATCACAACCTTACAAGTGAAGCATTAGACTAATAGGAGGCATTGCATCCATATGAAAAATAACAATTATTTGAGTTGTCCAAGTAGGGCCAAAAATAGAGATAAATCTATATTTTGTCCAGAAAGTACTTTATCTTGGTACTCATAAAATTCATTATTCTGACCGATGTATGAGATAAAATCTAAGAAATTCTTAAAACTCACTCAGATCTTAAAGGACCTAGAGACAATAGTGTCTGGAAAATGGCCTGAGAAGATCCATCAATTACACCCACAGCCATTATTGCAGGATGATCATCCCACTGAAGAACATATAAATATGTTAAGGGGAAAAAAAGAAGATATTTTATAGCTCATAAGCAGGTCATTCTTCAACTAACCTTGGCCTCAAATTCTTTATCTTCCCTGAAGAGTCTCAAACCTGTTATTCATGGAGGGTTTAATACAGCTTTAGAAATATATCTTCAGAACCAAAAAGTTCAAATCATACCATTTTCGCAACCAAAGATTTTCCAAGGTGATGGTGCAACTACATCAGCCGTCATTGCATCCATAACTCTAGATGAACGGAGTGTCCAGTCAATAGCATATGAATCATAGGATTTACTGGATTGACTTAGCCTAAAAAAGAAGGAAAGTCAGTAGCAAGTCACGAGATTAAGTTTTTAGATTGGAGAATCACCAACTAAGTACAAACACGAGTAATTTTTTATAACTAAAAATCGAACATACGTTAATATAGAATATTTTAAAATCTATGTAAATGAACTCTTTGTGAACAGAAGGCTAGAAATATCATATGTTATGAGATAACAGACCGGATGAGACAATGATCATTGAAATATTAAAATGAACGTTCTTGTCAAATTTGCTTACCGCGAAGGGCTTGCTTCCTGCTTGGAGCACTCCACAACAAATGGGTTCTGGTCAGCCTTGTAGTACATTAACAAACATCAATTTTCCGAATAATTTTCTCGAGCAATTATTTAAAAAAAAGGTGTTTAGGACCTTTAAAGCTGCATCCTGAATGGATTGCATCCACCTAGCTGCTTCTTCAGGACTACTTGCTCCTAGCTAAGAATTTCCAAAATTAATAACCGCAGAGAATCATTGTAATAATTCAAGTTCCCAGTGCAATAATTTCATACCTTTAGTTCATCATTGTGATTGGACGTATTGTAAAGCGAGAAAATGAAGAATACCTGCGAACCAGAACATATCACATCATAACGAAAGCCTGGAAAAGAAATCCAGATGGCCATCTCCATTAGCCATCAAACAGATACTAAACGTGAAATTTATAACTGCAATAAAATGAAGAGTAGGAAGAAGCACACACTCTTCTATGAATGCTTTCTCTCCCATTATCTGCCACCCGAATGCAAGAATCAATTACCGCGCTCCTTGAGGGCTCCTGCTAAAGAACATGCAGGTTGGGCAAAATTCTCATTAACAAAATGTGAATCGTAATAACAACAGAATTGGCCTTAACCACGAAAAAACAAGCATGACATTCTAACACATTTTAAACAAAGCTGTAAGTGGATGAAGAACATTAACCAATAAGGTAACAAAACAGTTGCCCCTAAACACAAGTAAGCCCACTAAGGAAGCAGTAACAACTAAACTCGAAACGCATTTGCAAGAGCCTTACTAGTACATCAATACAAACGAAACCCAATCCTACATTCGAATGCTGTGATTCCCACGTTGTCCTAAAATTCAACTTTCCGAAAACACAATCGAACTTAATAAAATTAGAACTCATTGATCTTGAGGTTGAAGAATCAAACAACCAAAATCCACCCACAAGCAATCATCGACAACAACAAGAAGAAAACCATTCAAAACGTGGGACCACCTCGATGATTCCGAAGTTAACCCAGACAACAAAAATCCTTCCAAACAAACAAACAACAAAAGAAACCAAACCATACGAACCTCATGCTGAGAAGGCGGGACGGATTTGAAGCTCTTAAGAAGATGACCTTGCAGAACGAAGTAGCGCTTCCTGGAATACTGCAACCCAAACCGATTGGACCTTATCATGTACAACCATCCTTCCATCCTGTGTTCATCCATTTCCACGAATTTTCACTGGATTGTAGTTTTAATTAATAGTTTTTTGAGGAATTACTTGTGAGCTTGGGTTAGAGCTGAGGGAATCGTTTAGTGGTGAAGTGCGTAAATGTGAGATATCTGCGCTGGAAGTTGAAGATTGTTCAGTTTTGGTTTTCACTGCCCGTTAAAGCAACCATGGCCCACACCACTCCAGCCAAAAAAAAGACTTTAGTTCTGGCAGACCAAAAAAATGATTGGTGTGCCTTTCAAATGACGCTTCCCTCCTTATTTGTGAGTAGCAGTCAACTTTTTTTTTTATAGATTAAATTATTTAATTTGTTTTCCCTTTTTGCTAATTCAGACGCGCTTTCTGCTTGTTGTAATTTTATTAAGAGAAAAGTGGTAAAATAACTCTATCTTTTGGTTAAAAATGTCAATATAACCCTACAATTTGAGATAGTGCCAAAATAATCCCTGATCATGTTAACATTGTAGTCAACCGGTTTACTGCTGAAATAAGATGAAATAACCGTTTTGCCCTTATTTTTTAAAAAGAAAAAAGTCACAAAATATAAAATGACGTTCTTGCCCCGCCTCTTCTCGCTCCATCCTTTCTTCGAGCTTTCTTCACCTTGTCGCACAAAAATCGAGGCATCTCCATCAAATCCATCGCTTTAACCCGTCGTCCTTCCTCGTCGTCATCGATGTATCGACATCTCTCCGACCTAAGCCGCTGGTGGATTCTCCTTTTTGGCGTGTTTCCACACACAAAAAATCTAGAGGACAAAGAAGAAAAGGAAATATTGGGAGGCTTTTCTTCTTCAACTTGAGCCGCCGCCGGCGGATTCTCCACTTTGCGGTGAGTAGCGGTGAGATTGAGCTAGGTTTTGCAGTGGTGAGGCTAAGGTGGGGTGAGTGGCGGTAAGGCTTAGCTTGGGTTACATGGGAGACGAGGGAGGTGGCAGATTCTCCACTTTGCAGTGGGCGTGCGGTGAGGTTGAGCTAGGGTTTGCGGTGGTGGGGCTAAGGCGGGTGAGCGACGGTTAGGCTTAACTAGGGTTACATGGGAGACGAGGGCGGCGGCGGATTCTCCACTTCACGGTGAGGTTGAGCTAGGGTTTGCGGTGGTGGGGCTAAGGTGGATGAGCGGCGGTGAAGCTTAGCTAGGGTTACATGGGAGACGAGGGCGGCGACTATGGTGGCAGGTGGGTACTTCCGACCCAATCGATTCAGAGACATTCATGTGAATTTCAAAAACCCAGATTTCCCCAGCAGCTGAAACATTTAGAAACATTTGAGGCAAGAGATTGATGAGTTAAGAGAGGCCTGAAAAGAGTACCATCTAATTTGCAGAAGGAAATCTAGGTTTGTGTGTGTTTTGTGGTGGCGATTCCATCAGATTTGTGTGTGTTTTGTGGTGGCGATTTGCAGAAGGAGAAGAAGAGGTGGGTGAAAATGGGTTAGGGTTTAGGATTAGGTTTAATAATATTTTTGTTTTTTTACAGAGGGGTAAAATTGTCATTTTAATAAAATATGGCCTCAAACTGCCGAAAAGGGTAAATTTGCACATACACTAACTATCTAGGGTTATATTTTCACTTTCAATTATCAAACAGTTATATTTGCACTTATGTGAATTATGTAGGGTTATATATGCACTTTTCTATTATCATATTGATCAATATGCCATACCATAATAAACCGGTCCGACAAATTTTTATCGTCCAATAAAATAAAAATAAATGAATAATTAAAAGTTTAGAAAAATTTAAAAAAAATAATATAAATTATTTTAATCAACTAATTATTCAAATACTGTGATTAATTCTTATGTGTTTTTAGTTATTTTTTATTTATTTCATTCTTAATGTGGTTAACTTTCGCCAACTTGAACGTGAAAATTGTTATAGCATTTGGGGGTATTTTTTTACAGTGAAAAAGTTAGCAGAAAGCATGTTTTGAAATGACAAAAACTTGGCTGGTCTGAGCAGAAAAAAAAGACAGGTTTAATGTTAATTAATGAAAATTACAACTATAAAACACACTAATATTACCCTCAGAATTTACAAATTGGCCTCTAAATGGTTTTAATAAGGGCATTAGTTACACTTACATTACAAATTAATAAAGGCCGCACCTTTGGTTAGCTAATAACTGACCATCTTCAAACTGGACCCTCAACTTCATTTTTTTCAGCAAGAACAGAACACAGGGATTCAAGAATAGGCTATAAAGAACACAAATTTTTTTAAAAAAACATTCAACGAGAACACCAAGAACAAAGCTAACACAAAAAATAAACACCAATAAAAATACCAAGAATAGAGCAAACAAACAAATAAACACGCCATACCGATAGGGCTCAGATTTAGAAAAAAATAACACAACACCATCAATCGAAGCACTTACGAACAAAATATCCCAAACGTAATCCATTCTAAGCTCATTAATCCCCAATAATAAATCCTAGAAATTGAATAACTAAGCAATAAATAATCAGATCTAGTAAAATAACAACATTCACAACTATAACACAGGAGAAATCAACAGTATAAACTTATTTCTCGAAAATAAAAGTTGAAGAACCACAACCAAAGTAAAATACAACATCGATTCATACAAATCCATTCAATAACCAAGCAATATACAAGGACATGCCATGAAAACTAAACTCACAATAGGGAAAAGAATCAAATTGTGGCCTTAAATTAGTAAGGAAAAAAATTGAGCTTCAAGGATTTTTTTTAAAAATAAAAACTTACGGATTGAAGACCAACGATGCAACAACAATGATTAGCAACTAAATTAAGCCAAAAATGTGAAAGATGAGTAAAGCGATGAGGGAATTCTAAAAGGCTAGGGTTTGTTCATCTTTGGAATTAAGAGAAAGGTGGAGAGGATAAGAAAATCGAGGGAGTGGAGAGATAAGGAGATGGAGTAGTGATTAAGGGATGAAATGGGAGAGACGTGAATGCGAAAGAAAAGTCCCCCACGTGGGGAAAATTAACAAGAGCTTAGATTAATTAACAACTAATCAATTCAACGATCTAACAATTCAGGTTAAGTACAAGGGTATTTTCATCCATTTAAAGGTAGCCAAATGATTTGAATATGGAAATAATTCAGAGGTTGTAATTTGAGGTGGGATAGCCCCAAATAGAAATGGGTAATTTAAGTTGGGACAGAGAAAGTATTTAATTTCACCATACGTAATTGTTGGAGTGGGTTAGTAAGTAACAATTTTTTTTGTTAAAAATAGATAGTTGATATAGACTGCAATAACAAGATATGGAACAATTAAGCGAGCATTACTATTTGCAAATATTTGGTTAATTGTTATATTGATTCTTTTCAGTCTTAATGCTATTGAGATGTGTTCATCGTCTAGCAAATACTTTCCGGGAGCATCTTGATAAGAGAAGTAGTTTTTTAATTATATCTTAATCAACTATCAAAAAATTAAGAAGGAATTGGGAGGGTTTAGCAAACACTTATCGTCCTACAACTGATGGATACATAAGAATTGATTCATCATTGCGCGGAGGATCGATTTTTAACTAATGTAAGTTATTATTTTCCAATTCAATTCTCTGATATTTGAATCTCAATTTTTATATTAGTTAGTTTTGCATAATTAGATGTAGGATGTCTTGAAAATTAAGGCATGGTGGTTACAACAAAAGTTTTGTATTAGTGGGCATAATTTATAGTAATTACTCTGCTCATCGTGGGATCGACTCTGATTTTTCCTATACTAATTTCATCTTTTAGATTGTTGATTAGTTTGGTGGGTGAAACGATGTTCACCAAATTGCTGCCAGGGAACGGTTAGTCAAGTTCTATTAATTTTTTACCCACTAATTTTGTGTGTTAGTTCTTGGTTTATGACCATATTAGAGCAACCAAATCCGGAGATAGAGAAGAGTCAGAAGAGATCCACACGAAACAAGAAAAGAGTGAAAGAACACAAATCAACTTCCGCACCAACCGTTTTGTTTGTTCAAACAGAGATTGATACCGTGTCTGCAGCAACATCTGAATCTAAATCTCATACTGGAGTGGATGAGCAAGGATTAGCTGCGAGTCCCAGGAAGAATGCCAATAATCGATACATTTGAGAACTCGATGTACATAGTGAAGATGATCATCCAACTCCCATTCAGTTTCTAGAGACGAAGAACCCTGTTCAAATCAAGTTGGCATTTCTGAATGTTCTTACTAACTTTCAAGGAAGGTTTACCAAGAATAGATGTGATTTCTTGAGCAAATTTGTTAAATTTTGCAAGGTGCAGAAAAGGCCATCTACCATTTTGGGATCAATATAAGATGGTCACGTTTCCTTTCAGTGTGAAGAGAGCATCAAATCACTGGTTTTTTAGCTTACCACCTAACTTCATCTCGACGTGACCTGAGTTTAAGAAGTTATTCTTAGAGTACTATTATCCATCCACAAAGACATAAGCCTTGAAGAAGGAAATGACGAGCATCAAGCAGGATTTTGATGAACCATTGAGTGGTTATTGGTTAAGTTTCAGGAAACTAGTGGATAACTTTTCCAATCACCAAATGGGCTTAAATTATTTGACCAAGGACTTGGTGACTCTTTTAGGAGTGGTGGATTTTCTAGCCTTCCTGTGAATGAAGTTGGAGAAATTGTCAAAATATTGGTATTCCAAGAGAAAATATAATCAACAAGATGTCTGAATCTTTTAGAAGGTAGCACAAATATCTACACATGAACAAGATGGCTTCAAGGAGATGATTGGACATAATGGAGAAGATTTTATTAAGGTCGTTGACAAGGTCATGGATATGGGATAACAAGAAGGTAACACATGTGAATCTTTTAACCATACCACGTTGCAATGCAATTTGACTATGGAAGAAATACCAGTTCAAGCAAACACAATAGGTAATTGGAATGAGAGGCAACACAAGAGAGATCCATAGGGGTGGGCAAAAAAACCGAAAACCGAAAACCGAATCGAAAACCGAATTATCCGAATTTGAATAACCCGAACCGA
>JAUOBV010000007.1:6233333-6248583 GCA_032360425.1 Rubia occidens
CTAAAGCAAGTTAATATCTCGAGGGCGATGTAATAGTACAGGCGATCAGTCTGGTTGACATGTAATTTAGATATCCTTGCAATATCTTAGTTATTGCTAGAGGCTAGTTAGGTTGGACGTTAATTACACTCATTGTAATCACCACTAGACGTTTTTCCCGTTACTATGGAATGATTGATTTTTTTAAAAAATAAATTAACTTCAATTACAGTAAAAAAACAGCACATTGGATTTCAATTTCATTCTCTATGTTTTTTAATTGGCAAAGTTTTGGGAAAGACCGTCTTTCCATAAACTTATGGAAAGACGGGGTTTAATTAGAATAATAAAAGGTAAATGGTCTTAGTTGCAATATTAACATTTTATTATGCAACATGTAATAGTTATAAAATTTATAACTCGATTCATACAAGACAAATTTTTTATCTTCATTTCTTCTAATTTACACTTTAAATTCTGGTCTTTCCATGACTTATGGAAAGACCGTCTTTCAAGAGACGGGCTCAAAGTAAAAAAAAATCAAATAAATAGCTTCTAGTGTATATCTGGAAGTGAGGGTATAAATGAAATGAACAGAACCAAATAATATTCTTGGGGCAAACCATGACCAGACCCTTGCAAAGTATTCCATGCGCATAATGGAAAAAATTAACGACCGAATGATTCGGTATTATTTAACTGTCAGAATTATCCCCTGATAGTTTACTATAGCTCAATGTCGAATAATTCTTATTCTACATTCAACGATTAGACTAGTAATCTTTATGATCTAGAGACGTGGGTACGGTTGATTGGAGCAAGGCCTCATGATGTGATTGTTCTGTCTATTCGATTCCATTGTTATGCCATGTTATGTGAAATTTATCTTAACTGAAATAAATTAAATTAAATTAAAAGTAAGCATATTGATAAATAATAAAAATAATATGACAAAGTTAAATTAAATGTCATAAAATTAAATTAATGTTAAATTGAATTGAATTAATATAAACTGAACTGAATTGTATTGTATTGTATTTAATTGAAATGCAGATAAATTCAGAAAAATGGAGCCTTAGTTGCATAATCTAGCAAGTACTAGATTACTTTTAGTTAATCATGTTTAGCATGTACGATTAAGCTTGTTTATAGGTATTTAGTAAAGGTTGGATTTCAAATTCAGTATTTTTAATCCGGAAAGTGGAAAGGTACCCTAAATAAGTAAACTAAATAAACAATACTACTTCTAGAAACGGAAAGAAACAGCAAGCCTAATGTAGTAATCTGTGTACTTTGTACCTTTTCTCACCCTATAAATATAGAGGTTTCAGAGATCCCAATCTACCATCCAAACCAAGCTACTACTTCTTAACATAGTATCCTGCATGCCCTAATATCTCAAGCCTTTCTTCTTTCTCCCCCCACAAAACCCAAGTTTCTCACCTCAACATTCAAGGTAGGTGTGAGCATGAATATGAATATGAAAGTGGAAGTGGACAATATATGATAAAGAAAATGGGTTAGATGGGTGAAGTTGTTGACAGAAGATAGAGAGCACGGATGGTTGTTATGCAGTGGCTGCATCTCATTCATTTGTGCTCTCTAGTTTTCTGTCATCACCCTTCCTCCCTTCATCTATATTTTTTTCCACCATTCCACTTTTTATTTTTCATATCACAATTTATGGGTTAAAAATTATGAATTTTTCTATATAAATGAATTGATAAATGTCACTGTTAATAAGTATAAATCCACTAATTTAAATTACTCCTCCAGTCATATATAACGTATCCACTTTTTATTTTTGTCCGTCCCAATTAAAGGCTTCAATTATTTTTTTGGACTTAAATTTATGGCTGAAATTGTTCAGATCGTGTCAATTTCCATTTTTCCAACCACATCAACATGTATAAATGCTCATAAAAAAAAGTTAGAGGACTCTATATGTTGATTCTTTTGGAGGGAAGGAGTATAAAATTTGACTAATTAGGAATGCTATCTGATGGGAGTGCTTATTTTCATCGTATTTTTATTTTTCCATTTGTAATAAATACTCCCTTTGTCTACAATTAAGCTGAATGGCCTTTTTCCAGCCAAAATTATCAAATTCTGACTATACATTTTGAATAATAATAGTATTTAGTATTATTAGAATAATAATAATATGTAAACCAAGCTACTACTACATATAGTATCCTACATGCCCTAATATCTCAAGCCTTTCTTCTTTCTCCCCCACAAAACCCTAGTTTCTCACCTCAACTTAAAGAAGAAGAGGGGCAACAAACCTTCTGTTCAACATTCAAGGTAGGTGTGCATGAGCATGAACTTGAAAGTGAAAGTGGACAATATATGATGAAAAAGAGGGGTTAGAGTGGTGAAGTTGTTGACAGAAGATAGAGAGCACGGATGGATGTTATGACGTGGCTCCATCTCATTCATTTGTGCCCTCTAGTCTTCTGTCATCACCCTTGCCTCCCTTCATCTATATTTGTTTTCACCATATCACTAATTTTTTTATTATGTCACAATTTATGGGTTAAAATTTATGAATTTTTCTATATAAATGGATTAATAAATGTCACAGTTAATAAGTATAAATCCACTAACTTTAATTACTCCTTCTTTCATATATAAGGTTTCTACTCTCTTTTTTTGTCCGTCCCAATTAAAGGTTTCAATTATTTTTTTTGGACTTCAATTTATAGCTGAAATTGTTCAGATCATGTCAATTTTCATTTTTCCTACCACATCGACATGTATAAATGTTCATACAAAAATACATAAATGCTCATACAACAAAGGTAGAGGACTCTATATGTCGATTCTGGGAGGGAAGGAGTACAAAATTTGACTAATTAAGAATGCTATCTGATGTGAGTGGTTATTTTCATCGTATTTTTATTTTTCCATTTGTAATAAATACTCCATTTGTCTACAATTAAGCTGAATGGCCATTTTCCAGCCAAAATCATCAAATTCTGACTATACATTTTGAATAATAATAGTATTTAATACTATTAGAATAATAATAATATGTAAACCAAGCTACAACTACTCAAAGTGTCCTACATGGCCTAATATCTCAAGGCTTTCTTCTTTCTCCCCCACAAAACCCTAATTTCTCACCTCAACTTAAACAAGAAGAGGGGCAACAAACCTTCTCTTCAACATTCAAGGTAGGTGTGCATGAGCATGAACATGAAAGTGAAAGTGGACAGTATATGATGAAGAAGAGGGGTTAGAGTGATGAAGTTGTTAACAGAAGATAAAGAGTACGGATGAATGTTATGCAATGGCTGCATCTCATTCATTTGTGCTCTCTAGTCTTCTGTCATCACCCTTGCCTCCCTTCATCTATATTTTTTTTCACCATCCGACTAATTTTTTTATGTCCCAGTTTATGGGTTAAAATTTATGAATTTTTCTATATTAATGGATTGATAAATGTCACAGTTAATAAGTATAAATTCACTAATTTTATTTAGTCACCCATTCATATATAAGGTTTCACTTTTTTTTGTCCGCCCCAATTAAAGGTTTCAATTATCTTTTTTTAATTAAATTTATGGCTGAAATTGTTCAGATCATGTCAATTTTCATTTTCCCTACCATATCAACATGTATAAATGCTCATTTAAAAATGTATATATGCTCATACAAAAAAAAGATAGATGACTCTATATGTTGATGCTGGAAGGGAAGGAGTATAAATTTTGATTATTTAAGAATGCAATCAGATGGGAGTTGTTATTTTCATCGTATTTTTATTTTTCCATTTGTAATAAATACTCCCTTTGTCTACAATTAAGCTGAATGACCTTTAATATTATTAGAATAATGATGATATGTAAACCAATCTACTACTACACATAGTATCCTACATGCCCTAATATCTCAAGCCTTTCTTCTTTCTCCTCCACAAAAAGCTAGTTTCTCACCTCAACTTAAACAAGAAGAGGGGCAATAAACCTTCTCTTCAACATTCAAGGTGGGTGTGCATGAGCATGAAAATAAAAGTGAAAGTGGACAATATATGATGAAGGAGAGGGGTTAGAGTGGTGAAGTTGTTGACAGAAGATAGAGAGCACGGATGGATGTTATGCAGTGGTTGCATCTCATTCATCTGTGATCTCTAGTCTTCTGGCATCATCCTTGCTCCCTTCCTCTATTTTTTTTCACCATCCCACTACTTTTTTGGATGTCACAATTTATGGGTTAAACTTTGCAATTTTTTCTATAAAAATGGATTGATAAATGACACATTTAACAAGTTTAAATCCATTAATTTTAAGTACTCCCTTCTTACGTCTTACTTTTAATTTTTGTCTGTCCCAATTAAATGTTTCAATTTCCTTTTCTATGGCTGAAATTGTCAAGTTCATGTCAATGTCCGTGAAAAAAAATTACAAGACCCTTATGCTAGGACAGAGTATGAAATTTGATTGTTTAAGAATGCTATTTGATGGGAGTTTTTATTTTCATCATATATTTTTTCACTTGTAATAAAATGCTCCCTTTTTCTATGGTCTAGTTTTAGTTAAAATTATCAAATTATAACTGTGTATTTGAATAATTATATAACAAAAACAATATGGTGTTTAATATTGTTAGAATCGTAGTAATATTTATTTTCCAATTTAACTTTTTTATGTCATTGTTATGCGTGATTACATATATTTACAGTCAAACAACATTTATTGAGATTGTAAAAAAATTGTGCTGTTTAAATTGGAACAAAGGAGTATTATTTTAGAAAATGATTCTAAGTAGAATATAGGATAAAGATAGCGTGGACAGGGAATAAATGGTTTGAGCTTTTCTAAGTCAACAAAGATTTAAAGGAATTCTGGTTGCTGCAGAGCTGGCAGGATCTTGATTGCGATAACTACTGGTAAACAAACTTTGTTATAACTATCTTTTGTCCGTATTGTTCTGGGTGGCGATCTGATCAGGTTCATGGATTTAGATATTTATGAAATGGCGAATCAGAATTTTTAAATTCAAAATGTAATTATAAATGACGTCTGCTCCTTCGGACAAAGATAGCTCAAGAAATTTCTAGCATTCTTTTTTGTTCTCTCTATTTTCGATTTGAAAAGAACATTTTAGGAATTTCTACATATTTCTACATACAAAAGTTTTTTCTCATTTTTAATTTACTTATTTAACCTTTTGAATACACTGTGGAATATGGTTTATGTTTTCATATCTGTTTGGAGGAAATAATGGCTTTCAGAAGGAATCCTCCCATGCCACCACCGCCCAGTGCTTCCTCGCCGCCGCAGCCAGCTCCACCGCAACCTCAACTATATTCAGATTACTATGCACCTGCACCACCTCCTCCTCCTCCTCCTGATGATGATCCACTAGCACCGGGACTTCTCTCAGCGCCACCACCGCCCAGTTCTTTTTCGCCGCCGCCACAGGCTCCACCGCAACCTCAATTATATTCATACTATGCACCTCCTCCTGATCCACTGGCACCGGAAGTTCTCCCAGCGCCACCGCCTCCAAACTACATATATGGAGTTCCTCCCATGCCACCGCCCAACCGACCACCTTCTCCACCATCATCACCACCAGGTATCGCGCCTCCGCCGCCGCCAACCTGTCCGCTACCACCTCCACCGACATTATAATTTCCTGTAGGGATTAATAAATAATAAGTACTTTTAAGTTTTAATTAGTGTGCTTTATATCAGTGTTCTGAGCATGTTTGTAGTTTATATACTGCTAGTAGTATGTACAGTAATAATACTCCTACAGCCTCACAAAAAATTGCAATTCATATGTTATGAATAAATGCACAATTATAAAGATCATGAGATTAAGATATTCATTGTATGTTCTTTTCATAAGCTTATGCAAAATTCAATTTAGTTTCATACGTTTAGTACAAATTAATTTAGTTGTGTTTTTTTAATAATAATATACTCCCTCTGTTTTGTTATTTATAACACACTTACTATAAAATAGATGTTTTCTCTTATTGGCACACTTACTATAAATGGATGTTTTCTTTTATTGGCACCCTTTCCATTTTTGGCAAGATTCCTTCAATTCCATCCACTCATTCTACATTTTACTCTCTACATTACATTTATTTTCATCCATTCATTTTTTTCCACATAATTCAAGCATTTAAACCTATGGTGTCATAAATAGAAAAACGGAGGGACTAGTTCAGTTTAGATTGGTTGTAAAAAGATAACACGACCTAAATAATGTGGAAAAGAAATAATTATTTCTCTATTCCTGACCTGTATGAAAATGAGATCGATGCTAAATTTTGGGTTGATTTTTTAATTAATTAAAAGTACAATTTTTTATGGTAAACATAGGTGATAGAATGTAAAACCACTAATAATTACGGTTGTATGTATTGATATATAGTGAGTAAAAAGGGGACCTAAACAAATATGAAACAAGATATATACAAAACTAATCAGAAAGGGTTTTTTTCCTTATCCTGATTCTAAATCAATTATATCTCTATTAACCCCCTTAAGCGAAGCGTAGGACTGATCGCAGCGCAAGTCTTGGAACGTAAGAACTCAAACCGAGGACAAGATAACCCCTTTGTAAAGATGACAGCAAGTTGCAAGCCCGTAGAAACAGGAGCAACCATGAGCTTGCCAGAAAATACCATCTCACGCACAAAATGATAATCAATATCAATGTGTTTGGTTCTCTCATGCGAAACTAGATTCTGAGAAAGAAAGAGAGCACAATTATTATCACACATCAAAACAAGTGGCGCACGAGTCGAGACACGTAAATCCTTAAGAAAATTCATCAACCAAACTAGTTCCCCAATAGTGTTATCCATAGCACGGTATTCTGATTTTGAACTAGAACGAGAGACCGTAGGTTGCTTCTTTGCACTCTAAGAAACAAGATTACCACTAAGAAAAATGTCATAACCATAGATAGACCTACGAGTCTCAATACAACAAGCCAAATCAGCATCAGAATAACCGAGAACTGGTAAAGTGGATGAATTTGCGTGAAACTAAAGACCATAGTGGAGAGTACCACGAAGATAGTGCAAAATTTGAGTAACGACTTGGAAATGGCCCTCAGTAGGAGCCTACATATACTGACTGACCGTGTTCACAGTATAAGAAAAATCTGGATGTGTAATCGACAAATACTGTAGAGCACCAATCAAAGAGCGATAAAGTGTGGAATTTCCAAAGGCTTACCAGAAGAGCTAGCAAGTAGTGAAAAAGCCCCAAATGGTATAGCAACTAGCACTGAATCCTGAATACCGGCGCGCAATAAAATATCCTTGGCATAAATTGTCTGACCAAGGAATAAGTCATTGGAAGTACGAACGACCTCCACACCCAAAAAATACTGTAGAGTGCCAAGATTGGTAATCTTAAATTCATGATTAACCTTATCAATAAACATCTGAATGAGACGACCATTATTCCTAGTGAGAATAATGTCATCAACATAAACCAACAAGTAGAGCAAAGAGGCATCTTGTGAAAACACAAACAGAGATATGTCGGAGGAGCTGCACAAAAAACCCAGGCCAGCCAAAAAAGAACTGAATCTTTGAAGCCAAGCACGAGGAGCTTGCTTCAAACCATAAATGGTCTTGCGTAAACAATAAACATCATGGAGGTGCATTGGGTCTTTGTATCCAACAAACTTCTCTATGTAAACTGGGGAGTCAAGAATGCCATTTAAAATGCATTCTTAACAGCAAGTTATCGTAAAAGCCAATTTCAAGTGACAGGAAGAGATAAAATAGAACGAACAGTAGATACCTTCACCACTAGACTAAATGTATGATCATAATAAAAAACCAGACAATTGAGAAAAACCTTGGGCAACTAACCTTGTTTTATGCCTGTCAAGAGAGCCATCAGCCTTGTATTTTAAACGATAAACCCATTTGGAACCAACAACATTGGCATGTGGAGGAAGCGGAACCAAATCCCATATATGTTGAGTGCGAAGAGCATCCATCTCCAAGTCCATAGTAGTAACCCATTCAGGATCCCTGACACCCAAGCGATGACTACGAGGCTTGGTCTTTGAAATAAACACTCAATAAGCCAAAAATATCATAATCTTAAAAATCTTTGTACCAAAGTGAGCCAGTGCGCAATCGAGTAGCCATCGGATGACGAGAAGAGGGACCCGACACCAAAGACGATACAGATCTTGAGGCGAGAACAAAACCCGAGGTGGGCGATAGAGCCCAAATATGAGATGCAAGCTGCGAAGGAGGCGCTGGGGAACTGGTGTTGTCAAGACAGTCGACAAAATGGTTGGAGTCCTCAGCGGTGGCACATGACAAACACACGCGACCGGGGTGTACGCCGCATGAACCTGTGGCTATTGTGCATGAGTCTATTCTTGCGGCACGTGCGGTTGTCGATCAGGCTACTGGTCACCTTGTGTCAAACAATCACAATTTTTTGATAAACCTTGAGCTCCCGGTAGATGTTGAAAATCATAATTTTCCAAAATAATGGGTGATTCGGCTGAAGAAAATGGCTCAAACACCTCCGACGGAACTGACGAATGCTGCAAAAATGCAAAAACATCCGGTGATGATAAATCTGTAACAGAAACAGTACGAGTAGATAGAAAAAAATATCTCATCAAACCGAGCATGGCTAGTGATGTACTCCTTCTTTGTGAGAGGATCAAGACGGTGATAACCCTTTTACTGTGAACTCTAACCCAAAAATATACAAAACATACTCCAAGCCAATTTATGCGCATCATAATACGGAAAAACTCAACAACCAAATGGATGAAAGTTGGAGTAGTCAGGAGTAGTGCCAAAAATAACAAAGAGTGAAGGGTGACCAGATAAAATTGGAGTGGGCAGTCTGTTGATGATGTAAACTGCAGTCGAAAAGGCATCATACCAAAATGAATGATGAAGGCTAGAATGAAAGAGCATTGACAGACCTGTCTTAGTAATATGACGATGCTTCCTCTCTACGCGATCATTTTACTCTTGAGTGTAACGACATGAAAGCTGATGATGAATGCCCTTAAACTCAAAATGTAATTGCATGCAATGATTCAAAAACTAGGTCCCGCCATCGCTCTGAAATACTTTAATGGTGGTAGAAAGCTGGTTTTCAACAAAAGTCTCAAATGGAAATAAGCCTCTACAAAATCAGACTTACGTTGTAGAGGACATAACCATGTGAACCGAGAAAAATCATCAACAAAAATGACATAATAAGCATACCCGGCACGAGGGACAAAGGGCACCAAAGATCACAGTGAACTAAATCAAGTGTGCATGGTGCATGTTTTAAATTATCTCTAAAAGAAAGATGCTTTCCGTTTAGCCATGATGCACCCTAAACCGTCGCACCCGTATCCGCCACTCCTTTAGCTGGAATCCACAAGATAATACCCCTAGAGCTTTCTGGGGGGAAGAGCCTCCGATGATAAAGTTAGAAAGTGTATTTAGATTAGGAATGAATAGTTGGTACAGTGTTACCTCTCTCCTTTATATAGGATGGTAGATAGGGAAACTATTTTTTTCTGCTTGTGATGAAAGTACTGAAGCTCTTCCTTGGTTCGGCCCAATGGTTATTACCTAAAGGATATTACTTTGGGTGTAAATTAGAGGAACCTGGACCGGCTAGGCTAGGCACTCGGGCCTAGCCTAAATGAGGCATTACTAGGTTTAGACGACCATTATTGGTTTTCTTGTCTAAATCCCGAGTTCTGTAGATTTAATTGAAGCTAATAGACACTTTGTATTTGGGGGCACCTAGAGCTTCCTTTGTGATCTCATTAGTAGGTTTCCCGTGAGTACTTTTTCATCATATTTTTGTAAAAGGTCATCCATGAGGGTGGTAGAAGATATTTGAAGGTCATTTGCAAGGATGGTAAAAGATATCAAAGGTCATTCACAAGGATGGTACTAGATTGAAGGCCAAGGACTCCGAAGCGTGGTAGTAGATGGAATTGAGCCCAAAAAAGCCGGATTCAAAGTTCAAGAAGGCCAAGAAATAAGTGGAGAAATCGCATTCTGAGAGTTGCACAAAGTTCTAGGAATGAGACTAGAAGAATAATCCCTTTAGGGTGATATCATTGGATTTTTATTCTCTAACATTAAAAAAATGACTACAAGAACTCTCAAATCGGATCAGCGATTAAACCGTAGCAGAGCAAACAAATCAGTCGGACAAACTAGCTAAGGCCAGCACGAGGGCCGACATGGACCAGCCAAGCTGGCACGAGGCTCACCTAGCATGGCCAATATCAAGCAACACGGCCCGTGCCAAGTGTGCTCAGCACGGACCATACCAAGCAGCACGGGTCGTGCCAGAGGGCTAGCACGGACCGTGCCAACACCTGCTGCCCGTGTCCCATGTTTTTTATCCACTCTAAAATTTGGCTAAGTATGGGCGCAAACCGTTCCGTTTCAGACAATCCGCGTCTTTTCATTTCACTAATGCAAAGACCAACCCACAGAGTATGAAGAATGACACGGCCCGTGCCGTGTTACTAAGCAAAATGAGGTTCCTGCCGATGGCCCATGCCAAACAACACAAGACGTGCACTCAAAGGCATCCACACGAGCCCCAGCTAGCGGCCTGTGCCAGGTGACATGGCCCACGCTAGCACGAGTTTCATGATCAGTGCCAGGCCGGGCAGGTCGCTCCATCTCAAGGCTACGGACCATGCCAAGCTGAGTGACCCATGCTAGCACAAGGACACTGGCACGGACTATGCCAGATCCCACTGCCTTGTTAGGGTTTTTGGCCTATTTTAAGTGTATTTTAGACTCAATTCCCTGCTACTTTATATGGACCTTTGTCTTCTAGGATTTAAGTTTTATGCCCATTTTTCATTTTCAAGAGTAGGAAAGAGAGAGAAAGAAAATACTCTTCCTTCTCTCTATCTTGTTTTCTTTTCATCTCTTTATTTTTCTTTTGCCCAAAAGTGTTGAATTCAATGAAATAGTTTGGTTCAATGCTTAGGGAAAATTTAATTAACTTGGGGATTATATTTGTATTCATGTATTAATGTTTATTTTGTGAGATTTCTTAGATCTTACTATTTTTATGTGTTTTGTGATTATTATGTTGGATTGTTCTTCATATAATTGTGAATTTCATGATTGTCACACTTAGTTAGCACACACCAAAGTCTACTTTCATGGTGTTGCACTATTGATGCCTCTGGGGGAGGGAAACCTAGATTCACTTGGGGTAACGATTGGTCCGAATCCATGTGGGTGTGTACACATAGGTTGTTATTGTTAACGTTACAATCGACCATGCACTAGTAAGCCGGCGTGTTTGTCGGAAAGGTTATGGGAAGAGATAGCTAAAGTAGCAAGCTAGGATTATCTTTGTGATTCTAGAGCCATCGATAAGATGCCTACTTTCTTCGCCTGTGTAGGCCTTAGGGTAGTGCATTCGTTGTGTTCCGTCTAGGACTTAATCGCACGGGGAAAAATCAGACCTGTGCAATGAGTCATTGACATTGTTGCACTCCCCTAGTTGCGGAGGCAAGACCTATGGAAGATTTTATACCTGCACCCTTATTTGACAAACTGGGGTAAGTTTTTATCATAGTCTGCACTATGTGTCAAAAAATTTAGAATATGGTTATAGTTCTTGTATGTGATGAAATCAAGGATTGAAATGACATTAATCATGTTATGCAAATATTTCCCCATGTGCAAGTTTATGTAGTTTATCATTGTGATTTCATGCTGGTAGTTGCTAGTAGTAATCTCCTCCAATGAATGTTTTACCAACATTGATTATTGCTAACACGTGGTCGGATTGACGATCCGATCATGGTTGTGCGTAGTTGATAATTATATTCCTAACATCTCTGTGGACGACCCCGGTACTTGTTACTGTCTACCATTTTTGGTAGCATAGTAGTAGGAACGAGAGCAGCTATACAAATCTTTATCTCTGACTCACACTCCTCTCTTGTCTAAGTTAGTGATCTCCCGTGATTTATTAGCAACGCCGGGAGGGGGCGGGTCAGATACAACCCTTGCAAGTTCAAACTTGTACTAAATATGTAACTTGCTTGTCATTTTTATGCATGTTCATATAATTGAAACTCTAATTCATGTTGTTCCTGTGTTTTTAAGCAGAACTCATGTTATATTTGTGAGAAATTTGTGTTTTGTTTGTAATTGTGGGCTGATTTTGAAATTGTTAATCATGATTCACAGAGTATGTTGACTTTTTTTTACTTCATTTTCGCTGTGCATGTGTCATTTTCTACCAGATATGTTGTTTATGCACAATTTATTTCACTCCATATATGTTTTTCAGTATGAACTGGGTGTGTTTTTCTTTGTTGCAAACTCTTACTATTGTGAAATCAATTTTTAATCCTGTTTTTCTTCGCATCCACTGCATATGCTTAACCCTATTATTTGGCTTCATTGTTGTATATTGTTGTTGCCGATATCATTGTTTAACCTTCTTCTTGTTGTTGATTCGTTACTTTTGCCTAATTACCCTCTATGAATTACTTTGTACCTGATTAGCTGAAACCCTCAACTTCTTTTTGTTGTATCATTACCCCTGCCTCAAACCCTAAACTTATACATCCATTGTTCTCTGACACCCTAACCCTCTTATCCTTGCTCATGGCTCATCATGAGAGGATGATGACTGGGTATGAAACATCTTCCCCCTACCCACCCTTGAATGAACCTAAAAGTGAGTCACCCCCCTACAACAACTATGTTTGGATTTGTCATATTTTGATCTCAGTTTGGATAATCCCATTGCCACACATTTTAGCCATGTTAATTTCTCGCTCCTTACTTACACTGAATCACAACCCCTCATTGAACCACCTCTCAGTGAATCACTATCCCCCACTGAAGTACAACCCCTCACTGAATCACAACCCCTCACTGAACCTGAATCAGATTAAATTCTAGATTCTGGTGATTCAGATTCTGGGTTATGGTCTGATTCTCATCCTTCGGTTTATTTTAAGGGCAAACTAGGGCAGCTGCCCCACCATTTCTATTTTTTCAAAGCTGGTCAAGGGAAAGTTTGACTAGTGCCTCATCAAAGTCCTATCGACTTTTTCACTTTCCCCAAATGTAAATGCAGCAAACGCATTAGCAAACCAAGCAAAGCCATCGACTCCATTGCCCATCGTCCTCCTACCCTTCTTCCTCATCCTCCCACTACAATTTTTCTGGAGTTGACGCCCCGTTTCCTTGCTGGTGAATCTGGTGATTATCGGTTATTCATCGCTCCACCTCTATCACCAAATTAAATTAATAAAATTTCAAATTCAATTAGCGTTTGTGCTAAGATTTCACCACTTCAAATATAATTGAATGTGAATGTTCAACATAGCTTCGTGTTTTATATTTCTGCATATTGGATGTTGATATGGTGATATTTTTTGGATAATCTCCGTTTCTCTACTTTTTCTCTTAAGTTATTTTGTTTTTAAAAAAAGCAGAAACAATGGAGTTTTGGGAGGAACTTTGTAAGATAGAGAAACAGAAATAATATTGGGAGAAACTTTGTAAGATAGAAAATAACAATATTTCTAAGCACCAAAAACAATTAGCACGGTTGCTTGACTGTGAAAAGGATAGGAGGCGCGGTTGTTAAATGCAAAGAAAAACAAATTAGTACAGCTAGATGGGAATTCTAGAAAAACTATTGAAGAGTGTTAGAATAAGTTAAAATGTTGATTAGATTTTATTTGATTATAGATTAGATTCATGACTAGATTATAGTTCTACTAGATCTAGTCTACCTTCTGTACTCTATTTATTCCATTCAGTAACATCAGAATCATCACGGAAAATCATTCTTTCATGCTATCAGAGCAAGTTCTGATCCTAAATTCTAAACCCTAATTTCCCCCCTCTCCCGATCTTTTTTCGGCGATCAGAATCTCATTACGGCCAACTTCCGGCGTCTCCGGTAGCGCTTTATCCCCGGCAAGGTCATCTCCGGTCGTCTCCAAATTTGCTTCCAGGCACCGATTGTCTCCGATCACCTCCGGTCACCGGGGATTTCGTCTTCATCACTGCCGGTCAAGAGCTCCCTCCCCATGGCTATCACCGCCATCCGTCTCGAGTTACAGCAGCCTTTCTCCGCATCCAAACATTGTTTGCTCGTCTCCGATTGTTCGCTCGTCACCGATTGTTCGCCTTCGTATCTGGGCACCAATTTTTTACCTTCGTCATCGGTTGTTCGCTAGTTCAGCGCGTTCAGCACACTCGCTCCTTTCCACGCATGAGCGATCATCTCCACGCGTGAACACACGCGCTCAGCGCGTTCAGCACACTCGCTCCTTTTTCAAGTGCGTGGATACATGCTCCAGGCATTTTCTGGTACATTATTACCTTCCAACTCCTTTTTTGTTCTTTGGTTTGGTGATATAGCTCATTTTTGTTCTCGGGGTATGATATTTCGAGACATACAGGTCTTTCTCAATGACAAAATGATGATTTCATGTGGATTTTGGATTCTGGCGCTATAAAACACATGGCATCATCTCCAACTGTTGTTGATCGTGTGATGCCCTATGATGGTTCTGCTATGTATCCGTTGGTAATGGTACTAAACTCACTATTACACATGTTGGTGATTCTTGGCTTTCTAAATTTTTGACTATTTATGATGTGCTTATTGTGCCCGATATCACTAAAAATGCTTTCCATTAGCAAATTGACTCAGGATTTAAATGTCATTGTCTGTTTTGATGACCGTTCATTTTTTATTCGGCAAAAAATCACTAGGGAAAACCTGGGTCACGGTCATATTGAGAATAGTCTTTATGTCTTAGATTATGGTACATCTGTTTTACTATCTGCTGTTAAGTCATATCAGTCACGTGCATCTTTTGAAATCTAGCATGCTAGACTTGGTCATGTTCCACATTCAGTTATTTCTGGTTTGCGTGCTTCTGGAGCCTTAGCTATCTCATCTATTTTACCTAAACCCACACTTTGTGAAACGTGTGAAAAGGATAAATGGAAACATTTATCTTTCCATACAAATGATAAACGTACTGCTAGGGTAATTTATCTGGTTCATTGTGATTTATGGGGAACCTCTCCTATTTTATCCGTTGATGGTTTTTCTACTATGCCCTTTTCATTGATTATTATTTTCGGCTCTCGTGATTTTATCCGATGCGCCGCAAGTCTAATTTTTGAGATGTTTATCGCTTATTTGAGGCTTTTGTGGAGAACCAGTTCTCTTCCACAATTAAGGTGTTTCATAGTGATAGGGGAACTGAGTTCATAAAT
>JAUOBV010000007.1:6280347-6295730 GCA_032360425.1 Rubia occidens
CCTCGTCCCATCAGTTTTGATCTATTTTTTTATCAACTTTCTCGGATCATGTTTGACCATTAATAACTTTAATTACGGATATTAATAATATATTAAAATTTGATATTTAGAAACTACGTAAATATAGGAGTCTAAAAATATCTCACATGATAATATTAGAGTCTATATACTACTTAAAATTTAGGATCAAACATTGTAGGAGAAAGTTGACTAAAAAATAGGCCAAATCTTGTGAGATAGAGAGAGTAAATCATAGCTGTGGAATAAACTAGAGAAGATGGTTTTCACTTTTCACTTGATCAGATACAGATGTAAATAAGTGGGTAACCCCTAACCCGTAAAGAGTTTCAACACAAAGTTAGCACATAGATTCATCATCTGATCTGATGACGACGATAGAAGCCCAAAATGATTTATCAAGCTCACCGAATCTGGTAAGAGTTGGGAACTACGTTGTGAAATCTTTGATCAGTAGCAGCTCCGGCGGATCACAGTCAACTGTTTGGAGAGCCGAGCACAGCGGGACCGGAGAAGTAGTAATCTTGAAGATAATCCAACTCTCGAACCTGACACTCACGTTGAAGACTTGCTTGGATTGCGAAATCAACTTCTTATCCTCTATTAATCATCCTAACATCGTCCGTCTTCTCCAGGTTTTCAAGGTTATTACAAACAGGTTCTTCATATTCCTTTCCTTGTGATTATAATTTCTTCATCGTACTTTGTCATAATAGGAGCAATTCATAATTTCTTTGATATTTATCATTGATCTGTATTTTTTTTCATTTATATGATCTTTTATGTAAGGGTATTGAGTTCTTTGATGTGATTGTGATGGAGGCTTTGGATATTTGTCATACAAATATCAGTTCTGCATATTGGCTTTTATTTTAATTTACCTTTAATGTCTCTACTGTGATACGTAGTCTTACATTTCAATTGATAATTAGATAGCTAAAGACTGCTAGTATGCCCACTGACTTCAATTATCTCACTCCATCCGTTTCGCTTACTCCGCCGATGTGCTGATGCAATGAAAAGATGCTTGATTGGAATCTACGACATATTCTGTTCTCAGTAAAGTTATGCAGTTAACTGGTAATTGGGGAGATGTATGTCATTTTTGGGATTTATGGCCGCAAATATTCAAGTCCGTGAGAGTTGAAGTTAGCAATTTGAAAACTTTTATTTGTTACATGTTCATTTTTTACCTGCTTAGAGAAGTTTGACTTTCAATTTGTGCAGTGATTGTTATTGTTTTCGTTAGTTTTTGGCAGTCCACTGAAGAAACTTGTTTTCGCTTCTCTCAGGATGAAGGCGTCATTGTCCTAGTATTGGAGTTTTGTGCTGGTGGACATCTGGCGCATTACATCCACAATCATGGTAGACTGCCGGAAGATGTAGCTAGAAGATTTATGCAACAGCTCGGTAAATTTACACTGAGAATTTGATTTCTCTATCTCGAGAAACTATGAACGTTTCAGTAATTGATACATTCTTTAGCTTCTGGTTTGGAGGTGCTACATTCGCATCACATCATCCACCGTGACTTGAAGCCAGAGGTAACTTGATTTCACTGTAGCTAAATTTCCTTTTGTTCTGTATCGAACCACAGGCGATGAGATGATTACTTGTTTTCATCTCAGAGATGTAGAAGGGTTCTTCAATCATCTGATGGTGAAACTTCTATTTTCTATTAACTCTAAGTTGGCTTCACAATAATTCGAATGAATTCCAGTAAATGCTCGTATTGAAGGATACTCATTATGAATGCGCCTGTTGTGTGGGATGTCTTTTGGTGGTATTAGACACAAATCCGCTGAACTTTTAGTATGCGGAATATAAAGAATTAGTACACAATAAAGAATATGATCAAACCTAAAACTATTTAGTCTATCATTTCTTTGAGATCCATTATGGTGCCAAGTATTGTTCATTGTTGAGAGAATGCTTCACTTGCAATCTGTCCTTTTTTTTAATAAAGCCGATTCGAAGTAATTTTCAAGGCCCTACATTTCATCTTATGAATTTCTCTCCTTCAACTAGAACATATGCTCTATACAAGCCTTTCTCTGATGGTACTCTTTGTAGGTTTCTTTTATAATTTTAATGCTGATACCAGATTATATAAAATATTGTGGAAGTTATTGTTTGTTTTCTTCATTTGATCTTGAATCACTGATTTTTTCTGTGTTCTAAAAACGCTTTCTCACACTAGTTTTTTATGGCTTAGAATATTCTGCTTTCTAGTTCTGGAAATGATCCTGTGCTCAAAATTGCTGATTTCGGTCTCTCAAGGTAAAGGTCAACTAACTTATAAGTAAGCCCATTAATTTTGAAATACTGGAGTAGTGATATTCTGCAAACAGAATTCTACTCCCAGGTGATTTTGCGAGAACAGTTTGTGGGTCTCCCTTGTACATGGCTCCAGAAGTTCTCCAATTTCAGAGATATGATAGTAAGGTTGGAACTCTGTAGCTCTTTATATGAGAACATATCTGAACTTACATTGTATGCCCCATATTGTACATTGGCATTCCCGAACAGATGAGAAAATGTAATGCACATTGATTTGGAGTTTTGCGTACGAGATTTTTAGGAACCTCAATAAGGCTGATAGAAAACAGAGAATTATTATCTCCTTTTACATGAACAATTGGAAAGAAATTAGAAGAAATACTGTGTTGTAATGAAACACCGTATGATGTGTTTCTACCAAACATGAAACTATGCTCTTTGTAATCTACTGCAAATTGTGTGATCAAGTTTAAGCTGAATATACATTATGATGCGCGTGTAATTATTCGGAAACACTCACCAGGTTGACATGTGGAGCATTGGCGCAATTTTCTTTCAACTGCTTAATGGCTTTCTTCCTTTCCATGGAAATACTAACATTCAGGTACGCCATATCTGGACTGAATTCAATCCACTTCCTTACAATTCCCGCCTTCCTTCACGTGGTGTTGGTTTCAGCTTTTGCAGAATATAAAGAAGTGTTCGAGTCTTCCCTTCTCCGATCTAGTTCTTAACGAGTTACACTCAGACTCAGTTGACTTATGTTCTAGGCTTTTGTCTGTCACTCCAGGTTTGCACGTAGGCTTTACGGTTTCAGAGAATGCTTATGCTCATAGTGGGCCTCACTAGTTTAATTTTTTGTATTTGCAGAGAAGCGGTTATCATTTCATGAGTTTTATCACCACAGCTTTTTAAAATTCTAGTAGAGGGATGGAAAGCCTGTTATATGTAATATCCCAGTGTATAAGTTCCGACTTACCCTATCAATTTCGCTGTATGAATGTAGAAGGGCCTTTATCAATAGACGTGTCGAAAAAAATAGTCAAGACACTTAGTTGACCGGATTGCCGTATCGGTCAAAAAGGAAAATTTGAGTGTCGTCGTATCCGATCCCTACTTGGATATAACACTAAATCCGAATCGGGGTAACATAGGTAGAAGCTTATTACCAACTTTTCCTACTTTGAGGTGGCTGTCGTACACCCGGGTGTAGGATATTATTTACCCTCTTTATTATTCAAAAACCATAGTTAATGATCTAACCAAAAGCTTTCCTTACAACTGGGTCCGAAGGAAAATAAAATTCTGAACTATTTCTCTGACTATTGTTTGAGATAACTCCAATTCCATATTTCAATGCATTCAAATGAATTAATTGAATACCAGCAAGTAATTATTTCCGGGTTTTAAAATTCATTTTGGATCAGAAGATGCTCCTGCAACAGTTGAATCAATTATATAATTAAGTTCACCAGAACTCTGTCCGAGCTAGTCAAATGCATGCAGCTAACAATTCCTTTTTTTACACTTAAAACAATGAGTGTTACGAAATAATGAAATTAAACCTTAGGAATATGCCAAGGATATTTGATTGGTCGGCTAACAACAGCCATATAGGCGATATATAATAAAATTAACTTATGTTAAGAAAAGAAAAAAGCGTATTGATGAGGGAATCATTTCGACTCATATATAGTACTCTCTGTCCCAATTCAAACTGCAATTTAACTATCCATTTAGTCAAAATTTCTTAAATTTGACCCCAAAATAGAATAATTGTATACGTATAAATATTATTGAGTGATACTTTTTAGATTCGTTATGACATATATTTTCAGAATATCAACTTTTTACAAGTTTTAATTATTCTTAATAAAAGATATTAAGGATCAAACATTTTTTGAGTCAATTGCTGAAAGTCAAGGCATGCAGTTTGAATTGGGAAGGGAGTATATTGAACTATGTTAAACTATATTGAATTGTATTGAATTGAATTGAACTAAGATAATATAAAAATAACAGAAATTTTATTCAAATAAAAATAAATAAATTAAAGTGGCATAAATTGAACTAGACTAATGTAAAGTTTATGTAAATTGGGTTTAAAAAACATATCCTTAATTTTTTTACTCCCTCTGTCCCAACCTCTTAATTTTGACCCTAAAATTGAATTGGTATACAAGTATAAATATTATTGTGTGATGCATCGTTAGATTCGCTATAACATATATTTTCAAAATATTCAATTTTCATAAGTTTTAATTATCCTTAATGAAAGATATTAAGGGTCAAATATTTTTCAAATCAACTATGAAAAATTTAAATGTGAAGCTTGAATTAGGACGGAGTGAGCAACACTCATCCAAAATGCTGTGCTCTTTCATTACTACGGTTGCGCACGTACTCCCTTTCCTTCAAGTCCTCAACAACTGATGCTTTCTTTTTGCAAAACCGCAACACAGTTGCACCAATTAAGGTCGTTGTGGATCAATTTTGTCAACACTCAACTCATTAAATGTATATCAAGAAAAATCAATCCCATTAAATGCTATAGCCAGTTTTCTTTTTCTTGCCTAAGTTCAGCAAGTGTGTGTTTGGACATGCAAGAACCTTTATGCAACCAAAATTCAAAGTGAGACTATTTCCATGGGCTTAATATCTTGCATATTTATGCGAAACTTGTAAATTCAGGGAATGGGGTTAGGATTGACTAATGTGTCATTTGGAGTTGCACCTGAATTTATAAGTATTTTAATTGTAAGTTAAGCGTTTTTAGTATTTGGTGAATAATTTTAAAAAATTATTTAAGAAGCTGAATTTATATTTAGAGCAAAAATAGAATCTAACATGCCAAACTTTTAAAATAAGTTAGTTTTACTTATAACTACAATTCCATCAAACACACTCATATTAAGAACCGCCTCCTCTTTCAAGGATTAATTTTTTTTAAAAAAAATTGTCTCAATTTCGATGAACTAACTCTCATATCATGTTAAATACAAACTTTTAGTTTAAAATTAATTGATTACAAGTGGATTAACCATTTAAACTTATAAGGAAGAACTTATTCCATTAACTATTCAACAAAGAACACTAACAAATAAAAAGCCAGTTCCATCTTCTTTTTTATTAAAACCATGTTAAGGGTGGAAAGAATTAGGTGTTCGTTGGAGATATTAATCCCAGTTACTACTATGTTGCACTTTAACTAAAAAAAATCAGTAGTCTCTCTATCATAAGCATGAAGTTTGGGAGGAATATAACTGGATTTATCTGTTCAAATTCGTCTCCCCTATGATTCGTCGATTAAGGGAGAAGGGTTTAAAACTTACTCTCAACTCCTACTTTCTTTGTCTGAGATTCCATTAAGCACGATTAAATATTTTATTTTACTATTCTGTAACTCCCATCTTATACTCCCTTTGTTTCTCTATCATTGGCACTTTTTTTGGATTGTTTCTTTTATACTGGCACACTTTTCATTTTTGGTAATATTCTTTCAATTTCATCCACTCATTTTACTTTTTACATTCTACATTCAAGTTCATCAACTCATTTTCTTCACCTAAATCCAAACATCTAAACTCATGGTGCCACTTATGGGAAACGGGGGAGTATATTGGTCTGTTTGGGAAACAAAAGTTGAGTATTTTGAAAAATATACAAAGAGTGAAGTTAATGTTAGGAGGGACTGAAAATATTAGAAGAAATATTTGACTTTAGTGCAAGGAGGGAAATTCACGAGCATCCTGACCCTAGATTCACAGTTCGAAATCAAAAGCAAAGTCCACCACACCAAACACTTGCCTCAGCTGAGCTGTGCCTTCATTCACAAATCACGAGCCTCTTCTATTTATTTAAGGACCTCCTGCCCTCCCCATTTCTCCCGCACTAATACACGCTCTCCCAAAGCTCCTCCCATTCAAAAAACACACAAACACATAAAAAAAACAATGATGCCTGCATCTATCAATGCTTTCTGCATTCTCTTTTTGCTCATTCTGCTGCCTTCCCTGAACGATGCAACAGCGAGGAAGTTCCCGTATAGCGCCCCCAGCACGGCCGTATCAGTTGGGACTAACGCGGGAGGAGGAGACTACGCGACCATGAATCCATCGCATGATTATCTGAATCTTAGAAAAGGAGCTCCGTATGGAAGGGCTGTGAGGAACTGCATGCCTAAGGGAACTACGCATTCATCGGCTCCTAGCCGGTTTGTCAACTACCAACCTCTCATGGCATCTCCCTGCATAATATCCAGCAAGCGCTCGAGCAAGCCTTAGGAGCACATCCAACCTCACGACGGATTGCCTGAACCGAGTGAGTTCATGAGTGTATGAACTGTGGAGACGACCACGGCCTATGTGTATAATGATCCAAGCAAAATGCGTTATCGCAAAGTATGATTGTATTGTTTCTCGTTCATTGTATTCTCAATAAGAAGATATATAGATACATACATATGTGTGTGTTTGTTCAGTGTCAATTGCTACGCTTAATTCAGTAGCCTCATGTTGCTTTAGAAGGGAAAAGGAACCACATTGTGGCTGTTCTTAAAAAACAATAAATTTGAAATCCGTTGGCGGCGTGTAGATGGTCATTAACTCAGATTTATGAACATTTGATATGCTGAATAAATGGGACAACTCATACTGGATGCGGGACCACAAAATTATGACATTAAACATCTGCCTAGCTTAAACAGGAGACAAACAAAGCGTGAAAACATTAAATAGGAACAATGGAAAAACCAGAGCTCAAATTTGCATGAAAAGCTTGGCGCCAAGAACATGACATGATATGACTAAATTAGTAATATTCCAGGAGGCAATTCATAGAAAACACCTTGCAGAAGCCAGGAGAAATGGTGTCCAAGTACTCCCAAATGCGTTTACATGAAAAGGATTATTCGACGGCTTAACTTTTACATATCTAACTATATAAGTCATCCTCATCAGCCCCGCCGACAGAGGTTGCAAATGGATCAGATACAGCAGTAGCTGCTGTTCCAGCAGTCTCTGCAAATCGGAATTCCGTTCCGAACCCACGAGACTGTTGCAAAGTCTGAGCAAAAGCTTGGTACTTACGAATGTCGGCGTCACTAACACTTCGGCGAGCGAACTTCATGGACTCCTCAAAGTGTGCAGCCTTAATCTCTGCAACTTCATCCTCAACATCCTCGTCCATGGAGTCGGGGTTTTCACCTCTTCTCCTCTCTCTTTCGATGTCCTGCAATACCAGATAATTAGCAAATACAGTAGTACAAACCAGCACAGCTCAACAACTCGGGAGATAGATAATACACCATCATCATGTAATAGCTTAAGCACACAACTCAGCCAAATCATGCACTACATAGGAGGTCAGAACAAACAAGAATTAAAACATGACAGAACGAAGGATCAGCAATCATGGAGTAGAACAAACCACGTAGGCTTACCCGGTCAGAACACCTTTAAGAAACTTGCAACTTAAAAATGGATCCAGAAAGCCAACTTCGAGTTATTCAGCCAAACTAACTAATATTTATAGAAAATACAGGGACGGCTAAAAAGGTTGACTACTATTCTATAGATTTCACACAATGAACAGCTATAAGACCAGCGGCGATTCACAATTCCCAGTTTACTAATATAATGGTGGCAGAAATAATAATGCAGACAAATAAAATCAGACGGCGGAAGGAGGCAGCAATTGCCTGCTAGTCCAAAGAGCAATAACATGCATTAATAAAGGATCCGTGCAAAAAAAAAGAAGAAGACACACCAAACAGAAGTTCAGGTAATTAAAACAAAATGAAACCAAGAACTTAAGATATAAATATACTGAGAAATCAAGAAGAATCAGCGTCAAAAATAGCATGGCAGAAACACATACTTTCTCAATGTTTTCTCTTATGGCATACTTGCAAGACCTCTGGCATATCTCCGTGATATCAGCCCCGCTAAAACCTTGAGTATATTTGGCAAGAGCTCTTAAATCAACATCTTTGGAGACAGGTGACTTTCTGAGGCATGCCTTGAAGATCTGGTGACGAGAATCTTCATCTGGCAGAGGAATATAAATTAGTTGATCAAGACGCCCTGGTCGGAGAAGTGCAGGATCAATTATGTCAGGCCTGTTGGTGGCGCCAATGATGAAAACGGTTTTTTTAGCTGTCATGCCATCCATTTCAGTCAAAAGCTGATTTAGAACACGATCAGCTGCCCCACCTGCATCCCCAACACTGCTTCCCCTCTGTATTTGAAAAACAAAAGGTCAAGCTTCATATATTAGATGTACTCTTCTCATCATCTTCTTAATTTTATTTAAATGCAAATAGTATAAAAAATGTTATTCCAATTTCCAGTTTATAATGAAACTCATGCATGCTCTAGATACAGGAGTTATAACTTCTATATCTTACACATACAGCAATGACAGCTTTTATACCCACATATAAGCTCAATATTGGATTAATCAGTTTGAGCTGGAAGAAAATGATTCAAAATGCATGGATTTCAGAATTTGGCTGAAGATATATCCGTATTAGGTTACTATCTCTTCCCTTTCCTGATAGGTCCATTTGGATCAGGTAAGACATGCGTGCAAGCTAAATGCAGTCATAAACAGACACCACGAGAAAAAAGAGACCAAATATATCATGCCAATGCATCACACTCTGGACACAAGCAATCTAGCTATACAGAATGCAAATGATATATAGTTTTAGCCAGTTTCCATGGAAGGGGGAAAAACACACTAAATCACAAAAAGATACCTGGGTAGCAATAGAGTCCAACTCGTCAAAAAAGAGAACACATGGGGCAGATTGTCTGGCCTTGTCAAAAATTTCCCTGACATTGGCCTCACTTTCTCCAAACCACATGGTAAGCAGTTCAGGCCCTTTAACACTAATAAAATTGGCCTGGCATTCATTCGCGATTGCCTTAGCCAGAAGAGTTTTCCCACATCCAGGAGGACCGTAGAAAAGGACTCCTTTCGAAGGAGACATGCCAAATTTCTCAAACTTCTCGGGATGTTCCACAGGATATTGAACAGTCTGAAGTATAAAAGAAAATCAGTGATAGGGAATTTCTAACCAACATCAACAGTACACAACAGTATCCAATATACTCCAAGAACTAATGAGCCCCAGTACCTCTTGAAGCTCACGCTTGACATTCGTAAGCCCTCCAATATCTTCCCATGAGACGTTTGGAACTTCAACCACCTGCAAAATAGTACAGCAATTAGAGGCCATCAGCATCCCATTTGGTAAATGAAGATTTAGCGGCATAAATTTTTTTTAATCAAATCCACTTACTGTCTCACGCAAAGCAGACGGATTGCTTGTCCCAAGTGCTGTCTGGAAGTGTTCATTTGTCACCGCCATGGAGTTCAATATTTCAGCATCAATGGTATCATCTTCTAAATCAATCACATCCATCTTCTCTCTGATGCACTGGAGCGCAGCTTCAGTGCAAAGAGCAGCAAGGTCAGCACCAACGTATCCATGAGTGTCTTTTGCTATTCTTTCCAAATCCACCTGCAGAGAACAAGTAACATTCCAAACCCTGTTCAGTTAACTTGGCTAACCAGTAGAAGAAAACTTCAAGACTTTACAACTGAGGGCTTACAGCTTCAGAAAGTTTCATGTTTTTGGTATGTATACGAAGGACCTCAAGGCGTCCAACTTCATCAGGAACACCAATGTCTATCTCCCTATCAAACCTACCAAAACGTCTAAGAGCAGGATCAATGCTGTTAGGACGATTTGTAGCACCCATGACTATGACATGTGATCGAGCTTTAAGACCATCCATCAAAGTTAGTAGCTGTGAAACAATCCTCCTTTCAACTTCACCATGTGTCTTCTCTCTCTTGGGAGCAATGGAGTCAATCTCATCAATAAATATAATGGCTGGAGCATTCTTCTCAGCCTCCTCAAACGCCTTCCTAAGATTGCTCTCACTCTCTCCAGCTAGTTTAGACATAATTTCAGGCCCATTAATCAAAAAGAAGAAAGCTCCAGTTTCATTAGCAACAGCCCTAGCAATTAGAGTCTTTCCAGAACCTGGGGGGCCAAACAGTAAAATTCCTTTAGGTGGTTTCACCCCAATAGATTTGAAGAGTTGTGGATGTCTTAGTGGAAGCTCCACTAGTTCACGAATCTGTGCCATTTGCTTTCTGACACCACCAACATCATCATACCCAACCTCATCTAGTCTGTCCTCATCCTCCCTCCTTACAGGCTCCCCCTCACAAAATATTTCAGTATCAGGGGCAACAACACAATACTCCCCAGGATCAGTCTCAATAACCTTAAATTCTACGCTCCTCAGCCCACCTCTAACAAGAAAATGGTCTCCCTTCCTCACAGGGCGATATGCTTCCAGAAAGTAAGCTGCCACAAATTACCACGAGATATCAGCTTCTCAATAAATCCAAAGCAGTGTTGACAAAACAATACCCTTGGACTATTTTTACCTTTTTAAGCCCTTTACGACTACACATAAAAGGTCTTATATCCTGTAATAAACATTATTAGAAACAAGACTCTTTGCTTGGGACAGGGAGAGTCTATATTAATAAACTACGAAGGTGTGAGAAGCATCAATGAGAAATTTTGGAAATCTCTAACCTAGTAAAACGTTCATAACATAGGTAAAAACATAATACAACCACTCTACCCTTTAGATTTCACAATCACTGAGCAAGATACAAAATTATTGTCTGAGCTAATAGTCTAATATCATAAATATAAAAGCAGTGTGAGTATCCAGAACCAGCCCACTTTAATTTTGAGGAAGTGCACCAAAAATAATCCTCATCATACAGAAAAAGTGACACAAATCAATCAGATGAAGGAGCTTACGTTTCAAGTATGATTCGAACAGATCCCCAGTAAGACCTTCTATAGTGTCATCAAGGGGAAGAATGTGAACACGCGTCCCATACTTGACATCTGGGCACTGATGGACGGATACAACATCCCCAAGTCGGACTCTCAAATTTGTCCTTACAACTTTGTTCATCCTAATCTTGGGCTCCTCACATGTCTCGTCAGCAAGAGCAATGCAGACTGTATCTTTCCTTTTCTTACCCTGAAATTAAAAGAGAATATTTATATTCAAATTTTAATAGGCAAACAAATATGTATAACTCATAATTCACATTCAAATTTATCAGTATCAATACAATCGCACGAATCATATCAATCATTGCCTGCATAACAGAAACATGGCAACGGATAGAGAAGCAAAACTAGAACAAAACGAGATAAATTTATCAAGAAAAATGACGAAGACAAAACAAACCCTTTATCAAGAGTCAATATGGTGACACAGCGGGAAGGACTAAGCTTAACCACCCCCGCCAAACAATGCAAATACCAAGACTACCAAATACCCAAGAGCAATTCAGGTCAACTGAGCTATAGAAAAAAGAGTGTATTTTTTGTCCAACAATTATTGCTCTTCAACTTAATCCCAACATACTCTTCCATACAAATACAGAAGCTTTTAAATGATGCTAGACCAATTTGTACCACTTCAGCCTTCAGAAACATTTACTTTTGAATTGGCGAACGATTCTCCTTCAATAGAAGAAACACTTCAATAAAAAATCACCTCGTGGAATTTTGACTCAAACTTCAGAATTCACATATTCGATAGCTAAATAATAACAAAACAAAACAATCACAATAATCTAATTGGAAAACCCTAGAAGCTTAAGCCACGTAACAACAACAAAGGGAAAGAGATAGAAATAAAAGCTATATCAAGATGGTGTCCATAGGAATTCCCAAGCTCAAAACAGCCAAACAAATGCATAGAGAAAAGATTGGATTTTTCAGCCAAGATCAAGCCTTATGATACAAAAAATGCATATAACAAGTAACAAATGCATAGAATTATGACTCAAGACACACAATTTACATCAAACGTCAGCTACATAACACAAACAAACAAAATTGTAAAAAAGAACCCTAGATATCTTGATCCCTACAGCTAGAAAAGGGACGAAGTCAAAAATCAAACCTTTAATAATATGGTGTCCCCACGGAAAAGACTGAGCTTTTCCATGGTATCAGGGTGGAGTGCGACGACGGAGTTATCATCGTTGACTGCCTCGTCAACGACAAGCCGATTAGCAGCCTTCTTCCTCTCCAAAATCGCCGTGGAGAAGTCCTTCTTTTTCCTGAAAACACCATTAAAAACACATCAAGAAAAACCCCAGCTAGGGTTTTAAAAATCAATTTGGATATAAAATACGGCGATCGAGGGAATGCGAGAACGAGATAACTTACGGGTCAGACGACTCAGCTGGGTGACTCATGATCGGAATTTTGATTGAAAGCTAAGAGAATTGAGTGATGCAGACAAACTAGAACTTCTAAAGAAGTCGCAACTACTGGACATGTATTTATTTGGCAGATTTTTGTTGTACGTGGGGGTTTTGTACGGGGGAGGCGAGACCGAATCAAAATTTGTTAAGTGTCATATATTTAAGTTACAAATTAATGAAGAGAAATAAAAATTAATTTAACTTTAAATTCTAATAACACTTATCAAATTTTGATTCGACACTCACCCCTCGCATAAAAAAAATCGGTTTGTTTGGAGACCTTCTGATGAACTTAACCTCTATAATGACCAAAGAGTATACAGTAGTCAGTCTGATTTTTTTGACATTCTCAGTTTTACCTTTGCATACTACTCCATCTAAATAACTCTATTTGCTTAACAATTATTATTATGTGTTCAAGAAATATATTTGACTGTTAGCATGTTTAATTATGTATATTAATGGTAATTAAAAAGTTAATATTTAAAAGTTACTTTTTATGATGTATTCAACAATATCATAGATGATACTGCTATTATTTATATATCTATTTAAATATGCAGTCAAACTCTAAAAAATAAGAGTGCAAATAGAGTTTGGACGGGGAGTACTCCATAAATTTAGATTATTCCCTTCAATATTGGTTTACTTACCATTTTGGGGTGTTTATTTTATCTTCTCACTCTTTACATTTTGGGAAAGTTTTGGGAAAGACCGTCTTTCCATAGGCATATGAAAAGACGGGGTTGAATTAAAATTATAGAATGTAAAAGATTTTAGTTGCAATATTAAGATTTTATTATGCAACATGTAGGAGTGATAGGTTTATGACTCGGTTAATACAACCCGAAAATTTTATCTTAATTTCTAATAATTTGCAGTTTAAACCTTGGTCTTTCCATAACATGTGGAAAGGCCATTTTTCAAGAGACGGACTCTTACATTTTTACCAAAAAAGGGTAAATTTTAAATGAATGTTGTACACTTATTTTACTTTAACTACGCTCTCTTTAATCCCTACCACTTATTTAGTTTCTTGTAAATCTTTTGTGCCAAGAAGAAATATGTCACAGCAACTTGGACAGAAGGATTTTTTGTATAAAAAAAGAAAATTTTGTATCATTGATTATCCAAAGGTGTTACAAAATTGGAGTACCACTCTATGTTGAAATGTCCAGGGGACTCGCCTTGAGAAATTGATCCAATTTATGGGTTATTTTGTTTTTCTATCTAGGGATTCACTGTAATTTTAGTTCATGTATATTTGCTAAGTTGGATTTGATATCCTTTATGATTAAACCAAATATATCCTATTATATCCTTTGGACAACCTTAAGAACTAATACCGCATCGCCCGTAGTGATATTTGGTGACATGGCATGTCATGAGTAACACAAACTTTAATGGCAAAAGTTGAGTAATTGCTTTTCCAACATGTGCAGAGTAGCTCTGTTGTCGTTTTATGGATTTCCCTAGCAATCACTGCTTGTATTCTGTTCGGACATACCATCCTAGATATGGGAAATATGGGGGTCGTTGTTGCATAAAAAATAATGATCTTCCAGTCATACCCATGTCGGGTGGTTGTCTTACTTCACTCCTTTGTGACTCCTCTGTGTCGGCGTGCTGTAACATCTTGCTATTTTTTTAGTATTTACATATGTTGAAGTGTGTGGGGAATAGATTAAGCGATAACCAAGTTATGCCTTTTATCATGAAGGAGCTCATATCTATGGTACCACAATTGGTTAAGAAGTAGAGCAGCTATAGAATTGTATCCTTGTCCAATTCGAGGAGCATGTCTCTAACCCAAAAGGACATGCATGCTTGTTGATTTCTACGAATCTATTCATGTAAATCTGCTGCAAACCAAACTTAATGTGTCAATGGGTAGTGAGAGAATATGTGCTATGCTGATACATCATCTGCTGAACATGTAAGGCATGATTGCTGATACATCATCTGCTGGACATTTCATTTAGAACAGATTCCTCGCTCTTGGTAGCTGGTCTTTACATGTACGCCATAGTTAATGGCGTATTCTTCCAGTGGGGATGGTTAATTACTTGAGCTTGCTTTATAACCTCCATCATTGGAATAAGCCGAGTTAATATATAGGTTATATCCTGATTTTATCGTGTACTTTCAATCCACTGTTGGGTACCATGTCCAAATGTCCTTATATTGATTTTGTGGTGTTGGCCTTGAGATTATCAGATTATCTTCTTCATCATTAAAAATTTCTCGAATAAGTCCCGAGTTCCAAACTTCTCCATTATCTTCCATGAGCTTGTCAACTGTAATGTCCTATGGGTAGTTGATCGAGAGGGAGGTTGGTTTTGGAGAGTTTTTCCTTGGTAATCATTTGTTGGATTTTACTCTTGTAGTATTACCATTGCATATCCTTCTCCTTATCCCTTTCAGTAGTAGAGATCTACCTTCAATGATTGATCTCCAAGCATAAGAAGGGCAATACCCAGCCTAAGCTTCAAGTAGGGACGGTCTTGAGTGATATTTCGCATGTAACAGTTTAGCTATGGGTGCTTCCGGGTTAATTATTAGCCTACATGCTTGCTTGCTTTGCATTGCTAGATTAAACTGCTTCAAATCCATTATAACTTATAACTTTATATATAATACATTATAACTTTATTAATACAGCAATGTTTAGTTAACATTAATTTTAGGGATATATACCAATATAACCCTACCTACTTGACATAAGTGCCAATATAACCCTCAGATAATTTTTAGTG
>JAUOBV010000007.1:6341887-6352302 GCA_032360425.1 Rubia occidens
AAATATAAATGATCAAATATTTTTTGAGTCAACTAATGAAAGTCTGTACAAATTGAAATTAAGCATTAGTTTCATCGGGCAGCGAATATTCCCTTTTCTCCTTCATCCCTAATTCTCTCTACAATTTTCGATTAGCTCCTAAAGGCTTTTCACCGGAATCCCTTCTTTCAATGGTTGAGCCCCCTCCGAGTGGCACAAAAACTTTCGCAGATGCAGCTAAAACCAAATTGCATTCACTATCTACCACTTAAACCAATAACCCCAACCTAGTTGCCAAAACTAAACACAGGGGTGAGATTGCTTGCCTATACACCGAAGATGAAATCTAGCAGCTTTCATCCCACTACAACAATGAGCTAATTGGTAAATTTCTCAAGGGAAGATTGACAATGGAGCAATGGAAAGTAGCTTTCAAAACCACAAGTTTCATCGGAAGATATCAACTTGGTTCGATGGATTTCAAGCACGTGCTAATTAGGTTTGAGGAAACTGAAGATTTCCAAAGATGTTGGAGTAAGGGGCTCCGGAACTTCTAGAAAGATCAGATGAAGGTCTTACGCTGGATTTCATATTTCACTCTAAACATTGAATCCTCAATCGTGCCGATATGGGTAACAATTCGTAATGCTCCCCTATATTACTATAACACCACTTCCATTCAGTCAATAGGGAATATCATTGGTAGTTTTATCAAAATGGATGTAGCCACCCTTGCACTCATGAGACCTTCTGCCATAAAAATCTGTGTTGAAATCAATCTTTTTAATTCTCTTAAACCCTTTATCCGCCTTGGTTCTATTTCAAATAACAAAAAATTCACAATTGAATATAATGGTGTTCCATTCTATTGTGTTTTCTGCTCCAAATTTAGACACCCTGATAGCCAATGCAAGAGCCTCAACCCTCCCAAATGGAAGGCTACTAGTAACATATTCAATGACCCATCCTCTATACTCCAGATTGAAAGCCCACCACACCCACACTAGGTCATCACACCTCCAGTAATAGGTAAAACCCACACCCAAATTGCCATCACCAATCCTAACCTACATCCAACCTTGTACTAGACTTCCCCAATCACTGAGCAATAAGCATCACAAAGTGATAACTTGCTCCCCAGACAACAATCTGATCACAAACAAGAGGAATCATCTGCTCCAACACAAAGAGTTACTAAACATCCAACTCCTACTATAACACATTTTGAATCAGTACATACTGCTTCAAAACCACTCATTAACAAGATGGAATATGTGAAGGATGATCTTAGCATCATCTCAGGTAAGTCCACTTTCCCCATTTTTATAGTCCTCCAAAACCTAACCTCAAATTCTACTCGCATGAAAGGAAAAACAATAGATTCCTACCTTTGCAGCTCATTAGCTGAACAGGCAAAATGGGGAGTAATTTTGAAAATGAGTTCACGGATACTACACAAACCCGCTCAGATTTGGTACTGGCTCCACAAGTGCCACCTCTACTAACTAATAATGCAACTTATGAATCTGTTGATAATCCTGCTAAGCTAGATCAACAAAAACTTAGCTACCTTAATTAGATATATAAGATTATGTTAAGATAATCTTCAAAGAGTCAAAAAAAGTTCAGATTAATGATTAATACAAATAATCTAAAATTTATGGTTTGGAATCTTAAGGTATTGGACTCATCTATGATTAGATTAGATAACCTGATCAGAAAACATAATTTTTACTTGCTTTGTTTAATTGAACCCATGCTCTCTATTAACCAGATTTTAGCACTGCATACATTCATCTAATGCCAAGATCAGGTTAATGTGGAAATATCAAACTGTAAATTTAATAAAAGACCACGAGCAGTTTCTCTTTGTCAATATTCACAGTCCATAATCAAATATAGCAATGGAGGCTATATTTATATATGGACTACGAACAAGGCAAGGGAGGAAACAAATGTGGGATGATATTAGGGTATTACAAATTGATGATGTTGTCCTAATGAATATAAATGCCCCTCTAGACCTAATCTAGGGAGTATTCATGACTTTAATTTTTTATATTAATGATAAGAAGCTTCAACATATCACTACAACAGGTAACCTCTATACATGGCCAAATGCTAGACTTAGAAATCCTACCACAAAGAGATTAGATAGAGCACTATGCTCTGATTCATGGAATGCTAAATTCTCACACTCTTCAGTTCAAATTTTAAACAAACAATCCTCGGATCACAACCTTCTTTTCTTACAGATAGGCTTCCTTAATACCTTTGGTCCCCGGCCTTTTAGATTTCTAAATGCTTGGTATAGTAGAATAGGGTTTTAGGAATTGATAAAATTGGATTGGAACCTCCCAATGCCTACAGGTGTGGAAGGATTTTTTTCTTAAACTAATTAAGCTAAAAAAGACACTTAAACTTTGGAATAAAGAAGTGTTTGGTAACGTGGAAACAAATGTTTCTAAGGTTGAAGAAACTTTAAGGCTAAGTGAAATGGAATATGATAATGACCAATCTGAATCCAACCTTTGTAGCATGAACAAGGCAAGAGCTGTTCTAATAGGTGATTTAAAGGAGCAAAACATATTTTGGAAACAAAAAGTTAGGGTTACATGGCTTTCCGAGGGTGATGAAAACACAGAATACTTCCACAAATCTGTAAAAGAGAAGAGGAAAGTTATTCATATTAGTTAAATTAAGAGTAATCAAGGAATATGGTTAGACAACCCTTAGGAAATTGAAACAGAAGCAGTAAACTAATTTCCTAACCTATTTTCAGAGCCTCAAAACACATTAGCTAGCACCTTCAACTCTCATTTTTTAAATCAGATTCCATCTTCAATAATTCAGGAAGATAAAGATCTAATGATAAAAGAGGCAGCTACGGAAGAACTGAAAAATGTGGTTGCAGGTATGAATAAAAAGAGTAGTCCAGGTCCTGATGGTTTCACTGCTAAATTCTACATTAAATCCTGGGAATTATATCAACTGATATGCTGGCTGCACCAAATGATTTTCTCTCATCTTCATCTATTCCTAAAGGGATCTTGAGTACATGGATAACTGTTGTACCAAAAAAACTAACCCCAACCTCTTTTGATAATTTTAGGCCCATTAGTCTATCAAATGTGTCTAATAAAATCTTTACAAAGATTTTGGTAGAGAGACTCAAGCCACTGATGGATAAGTGCATATCTCCCCCCACCAAACTGCATTTATGAAAGGTCGAGACATTTCAGATAATATGGTATACTACAAGAAATGCTAAGTTTTATTGATTACAAAGGTAGGTCTCCTAGCTGTATTTTAAAATTAGACCTTAATTAGAAAGGCTTTTGATATAGTTAGCTGGTAATTTCTCAATTGTATTATGCTTAAATTCGGCTTTCATGGTAGATTAGTACATACCATTATGAAAAATCTATCTCATGCTTTCTTTTCAGTATTAACAAATGGCAAACCTTTGGGCTACTTCAAGGAAATACGAGGGATAAAGCAAGGTGATCCTCTTTCTCCCTTCCTTTTCAATATATTTTCTGAATCTTTCATTAGAAGTCTCCCATATGTTTTCCATATTAATAAATTACAGTACTACCACTTACCTATGAATTATATTCCCATTTCTCATATTTCTTATGCAAATGATACAGTGGTGTTTCGAAGGGCATCAAAGTTAAATCTAAGCCTTTCTTGCTGTTTCTGAAGAAACAACGAGCCAAAAAAATTAACTATGATAAATCAAATTTCTTCATTAGCAAGCATGCAATAGATCTGAAAATTGGGCTGTTAAAATCCATTTTAATTATAAAACAGGGATCATTCCTTTTCTCATACCTCGCCTGCCCAATCTATAAAAGCAAAACTAAAAACTTACACTTTAGACCTTTACTGGAAATGATAGATAATAGATTAAATAATTAGAAATATAAATGGCTAAGTATGGGAGGAAAAACGATCCTGATTAATACCTTTCTCTATTCCATTCATCAACACATTTGGTCAGTTATACAACCTACTAAATACGTTATTAAGCAGATTGAGAATAAAATGGCACATTTTTTCTTGGGAGATTTTGAGGAAAAACCTAAGAAATATTGGAAAAAAATGTCCTATCCTTTGTAAGCCTAAAATGACTAATGGAATAGGATTTAGGTCAATAATATATATCCTCTCTGCTTCAGCCCTTTAGCTGTGGTGGAAGTTCCAAAATGGTTTGACTCCTTGGTATACATTTATTTGGTCACTACCTGAATAAAAAGACCATCTTTCAACTGGAAAATAATTTGCTCAATAAACCTTTTAGCCAAAATGAATTCCAGAGTTATCCATGGACAAGGAAAATATCAGGTATGGTCGTCAAACAGGACTGACAAAGACCCCCTTATAGATATATGTGGTCCTCATAATACTAAGATTCCTAGCACTTGTACAATGGCTGAATTTGTTCACAACAAAGATCAATATCTCCCAAGTATATCTTTCATTTCCACTGATTTTTTTGTGTCTTACAAGAGGCATCAACAGATGAAAGGAGACAAGACAAACTCATGTGGAAACCTGACAAAACTGGGACGTTTACTTTTAGATCTGCATACAGGTTGCAAATTCACCACACATGTATCTTCTTACCACTTAAAAACATCTGAAATTTGAGAATCTCGAAGAAAATTTCTATATTTATGTGGAAATTGCTCGATGGGTTTTTCCCTTTTGACGATGCTTTGAAGAGATTGGGATACTTTTTTCCATCAAAGTGTTGCTTTTGTCCTAATTCTGACACTGTAGACCATTTTTTAAAATTCCTGCTATATTGCTAAACATGTTTGGGATTACATACATCACATTTTGGGTCTGAGACAAATGTGCTTCAACATCTTTCAGGACAGGTTACATCTTTATTGGTCATTTCATGGTTTTACTAAACTAAGTAACATCATCACCAACCTAATTTCCTCTCTAACTTGTACCTAATTCCCTTCCTGGCTGTTGATTTTTATGGAAGGCTAGGAATGGTTTCATCTTTCAAAACATTTCACCCTCTTCCTTTAACATTTTCAATGATTTGAAAAAGGAAATTCATTGTATTTTCATTGCCAATCCTGTTCCATTTTCTGATCCTGAAGTTGTGCAAATAAGTAATACAGGGCTGATCCCGTATCTTTTAAAACCACGGAAACCAACAATTGCAAAAGTTATTTGGTTAAAACCAAATAATGGAAGTGCAAAAATAAATGTCGATGCAGCATGGGATTGCCGCCAATCTTCTCTGTTTGTAGTTTTTCCATCGGCGATTCCGCCGATGAGATCACCCTTGCAGTTTCGCCGGTGTTCTGTTGCAATTCCACCGATGATTTCTTCGTTTTTCGGCACTGCTCAATGTTCGACGCTTCCGATAGCGAGATTGAGCCAGGGGCGATGACGTAAGACATAACTGTGGCGGAGCTAGGTTTGCCACTGGTAGAAGTCGAGTGTTGCTAGGCTTTCCGACGATTGCGCCTTTGCCGAGCGTTGCTAGGTTTTTCAACGATTGTGTCGCAACAACGATTGTGTCACAACCGTTTTTCGTCTTCCGTCGAGCAGCAGCGGAGGCGGCTTCCATCGGCATGTGAGATCCACGCAACGGGCTGGGGATGTCGATGCTTGTGTCAACACGCACGGGCTTATTGGCTATTTGACAATTTTCAGCTCATGGCCTTCATGCAGGCGTATATATTTTTTTTAAATTTTAAAATTGATATTTTGAATTGATGATTTATGGATTTTTTTTTTGAGTTTCGTGATTTTTTGTTGATATTTTTATAGATCTAGTTGATGTTTTTTAAAAATTTTAGTTGACAATTTCAATTTGATATTTAGTTTGACAATTTAACCTTTTGTTGATGTTTTATGATTTTCAATTGATGTTTTGTGAATTTTAGTTGATGTTTATAATTTTTCAGTGACATTTTAAAATTGCTATAAATTTAATCTTTGTTGATGTTTTATGATTTTTAGTTGAGATATAGTTAGTTTTTAGTTGATGTTTATGATTTTTTGGGTGAGGTTTAGGTGATATAAGTTGACGTTTTATATTATTTTATGATATAGGAGTTGATATTTGTAGTGCCTTTTTTCTCCGTGGTTTTTATTTATTTATATTTTTAGCTTTTTTTCTCTCATGTTGATATTTTTCTTTTTTTCATGTGAGTTTTAGTTGATATGGGTCTATATTTTATAATTTTTTGGGTTATATGGGTTGATATTTTAGTTTTTTTCTTCTCATGATGTTTTTCATTTTCTAGGTGAGTTTTAGGTGATATGAGTTGATGTTTGTAACTTTTTTGGTGATATAGAAGGATGTTTTGTAGTGTTTTTTTCCTTATGTTGACCTATTTCATTTTCAGGGTGAAGATTAGGTGATAGGAATTTATGTTCTTAGCTTTTGAGTGATATATGTTGATGTTTGTAGTTAATTTTTTTTGATAATTTAAGCTATGTTGATATTTTTATGATTTTTCAATACTGTTATTTTCATTGACATTTTATTAGTTGTAGTCGATGATTTTTCAATTTTATGTTGTTTTTATTTTATTTTTATATATTTTCACAGCAATTTTTAGTTGATATTTTATCATTTTTTTTGTTGATGTTTTGCTAGTTGTATCTAATGTTTATAATTTTCAATTAGATGATCGTATTGATTTTTTGCATTTATTTTTTAAAAAATTATATTATTTTTCAAATTTTTTAAGCAGATTGTAGCTGGGGGGAGATAGGTCCCTGAAGATAGAATATAGTTAGAATTGCATAAACGCCCCTATTTAAAGTTTAGTCTAGATCAAAGGTGACCATATCTTTTTCAGTTAAAACGCACATTTTTAGGACATAAATAAAAGAGTGGATACATTTAAAGTATAAAGTTAAAATTAAGATATCAAACTGTGAATCCCAATTAAAATTGGTACCATTTTGAATATTTTCTCAATTGCTGTAAGTCACAGTTTTCGGGTTCTCCAAATATGATACAAAAACATTATGCAGCTGACACCTTATTATTTTCAATTTCATTGTAAAACAAGTTGGGATATATACCAATATAACCCTACCTACTTGACATAAGTGTCAATATAACTCTCAGATAATTTTTAGTGAAAAAATAACTTTAACTAGTTAATGTAAGTGCCAATATAACCCTCAGGCCCCATTTCCGCCAGACCACTGCCGGACCGCCGCGGACCACCGAATTTTTGCCGGACCACCGCCGGACTGCCGCCGGATCACTTATAGGGTTATATTGGCACTTACATGAACTAGGTAGGGTTATATCTGCACTTTTAGTTATCAAAAGGTTATATCTGCACTTTTGTCAAGTAGATAGGGTTATAAAAGCACTTTTCTCAAATAAGTTAGAGTTAAGTGCCCAAATGACCCTATGTTTTGGTCGAAAGTGTCAATATGACCATGTAAAATCTGAAAGTGTGAATATAACCATATTATTTGATCGAAAGTGTCAATCTAACCCTGACAACCTGAATTTGGTTGAAAATCAATAAAATGACCATTATAACCCTATTTTTAAAAAATAAAAACTTGAAAGGACAATTATACCCTCAATTAACCCAACAATTTTCTTTCCATTTTTCTCCTTCTTCTTGGATCTTCCTCCGATCCATATTTTATTGGATCCATCCGCTCTGGGTTTTTTTTTTTTTTTGGATCTTCCATTTACTCCATATTTTTCTTCTTCTTGGTTCTTTCCTCCTGGTGGCTCTCCGATTGAACGGCGCCACCAGTTCGATCAAAGGGGTGGCGAATCACACAGGTCTTCGTCGCGGTGGTGGTGGCGAATCACTCAGGTCTTCGTCGCGGTGGTGGTGAATTTTTGTTGGGTTCCTCTAGGTCTCCGTCGCTGTGGTGGCGGCGGATCTTTGTCGGGTTCAACCACGTCTTCTTCCCCAAAATCAAGAGTCTTCTTCCCCAAAGCCCTACTCCAAGGAAGATGATGCCCATATCTTCCGCCATTTCCTTAATTCTCTTTATTCTAACCCTCCGAGCGATGGTCACAGATCTAAAGCCCCAATGGAGGTAGAGCAGAAACCGCAGAGGAGTTAAACCTAAGCCCAATAATGGAGCCCTAAGCTCGGCAACGAATGAGTTAATCGGTGTGACGATGGAGGAGTTAGTCAATGGCGCAGCTCGGTGATAAATGAGTTAACCCTAAACTCACTGGCGGAGAAATTAACCCTAAGCTCGACGACAGAAGAGTTAACCCTAAGCTTGACGACGGAAGAGTTAACCCTAAGCTCGACGACAGAAGAGTTAACCCTAAGCTTGACGACGGAAGAGTTAACCCTAAGCTCGACGGAGGAATTAATCAGTGGTGATGAGATAACTTAGATTTACTAATATTGAAGGTTGATCTTTATCCGATCTGTTTGGTTTCGTTGTTCTTGTATTAGAAGGCCCATACAAATTGTTTTTTACATGTGTTTTATTGCATATGCTGCGAAGCAGCTGTGAGGACCCGGAGGTACCCGACAAATCCAGATTTCTACTTTGCAAATGCGGCGAAAATTCAGATTTCGACAGTGGAGCGGCGGCTATTGGTACGGAGATGAAGAAAATGAAGAACCTAGGATATTTGTCATTAGATTTTTAGGTTTAAAACTAGGAATATTTTAGTCTTTTTAGGTTTGGTCAATGCCAGAAAATACTAAGTCAATGCCAAAATAGTGCCAAAACGTTATATCAGCACATTTGATGACCAAGTTAGGGTTATAATCGCACCTTCAAATTATACAGGGTAATATTGGCACTTTTGAAAAATAATAGGATTATATTTGTATTTTACAGTTTACCAGTTATTAACTTTCGCCATTCTTCTGTGTATGTACTGAGCTGCGCATCTCACATTTCCCTTGAAGACCTACATCTTTGCTCCGACCTTTTCAATGAGTTCTCTCCTAAGTATTTTCCCCGAAGCTGATTTTGGGACGCTGTTTACGAACGTCACCCTCCTCAATCTTTTGAATGGTGCCACCTATACGGGAGTTCAACAGATAGGATAATTTATCAGTGTACTGTATGTTTAAGCAGCATGCATTGCAAAACTGTAATCAACATTGAATCATCACTGCGATGACGAAAAGAACCTATCATGGCTCAACCATGGTCCTTGGGCTTGTTCTTTTGCCAACAAAGGACATCTTTATCAATGATTACCTGCTCTGCGATGAACTTCTGTACATGTTCCTCAGTGAGTGAGCTATTAGGAGAGCGGACGACATATGCAATGGGAACCTCACCAGCTTCAGCGTCTGGAAATCTGCAGAATTAATGCTTGGAGAATGGTGAGTGCTTATCAACAAGAAGCATTATCAGACTTCTCTAACAGCAGCCTAAGTGAATAAGAGTCATGCATGGAATGACTCGACTTACGGGATGACAACAGCATCTATTATCTCGGGGTGAGAAACAAGCAGCCCTTCCAGTTCAGCCGGTCTGGAAGAGAATGGTGATGTATATGATCAGTAACATTATAAAAAATACACTTGAAAAACAGGAGGTTCTACAATTTACAGTGGGACTATGCAGCAGGTACGCGGAGGGATGCTTGTCAAGGAACCATCTTAGGCTCTTTAGTCAGAAGCAACGCCTGGTCCAAGATTCTATTCATCTACTAGTTTTTACCTTAAGATGAGAATGTCATAGAATAGAATGTCCTACTATATGATTATCATTTTTACCATATTAAATCTGATAAAAGTACGTAATTATACATGAGCATGTGGAAGGATCAATATATGCTACAGATAATGATTTCTCATTATCAACATTGATGGTTTGATTCCATGGGTAACAGAATACTTTGATTTCATGTACCACTTATATCTAGCTTTCTCTCAATATGCGCCCACTGAAGAATTAATGATAGGAGTAATATTGAAGAAACAAAGGACAAACACAAAAATGAAGATTTTTTCCATGGATGACCTAGCTTCCTACACCAAACTGTGTGTAATCCGAAATGGCTTCAAAACTTCTAACCTGAAAACCTTTGCATTTAATGAGTTCTTTAATACGATCAACAACGTAGAGCTGGCCTTCCTCGTCAAAATATCCCAGATCTCCAGTATGTACCCAGCCTGCCTTGTCAATAGTGAGTTTTGTGGCCTCTGGATTGTTAAAATAACCTGAAAGGAAGACACTAAATTTCATTGAGGAAACTGTAAACATAAAATCATCAATTGTATGCTGCAACCACTATAATAGCAAAGGCGAAATACATAAGTGTCACTGATGGTGCTGAAATCTTGTTACTTTCTCAACATTAATAGCTCAGTTGCACTTATCACTTCCCTACTGGCTACTGCACATTTATTCACAAATTAAACTGAAACCACATTGCATAGAAAACATATTAACATCCCAAGCTTACTGATTCAAAAGAAATC
>JAUOBV010000007.1:6533007-6544417 GCA_032360425.1 Rubia occidens
ATGTATTTATCGAGCTTGCTCACGAGTTTTCGAGTCGAGCAATGTCTTGCTCAACTCGACTCATTAACTATTCGAGTTGAGTTCGTGTTCGAGTCGAGCCAAAATCGAGTTGAGTTTGTGTTCTAGTCGAGCCAAAATCGAGTCGAGTTTTGACCGAGTCGAGTGCGAGTTGCTCACGATACGCTCGACTCAATAAGCACCCCTACTCCCATTAGTATACATTGCTTTAGTTAGATATACCTCCCGAAATATTTTGTAGTTTAGGTTCATGAATTTCAACTAACCCAACCCTTAAAACTAGTTCAATTTAAGGTATTACATACCAAACTTTAATAACATTAGTGGTACCGAAATTTCCCAAGCCCTTTAAAATTTAGTTTACAAATTCTTTATTTACTCTAATACATTAAGGCTTTCTATGTATTCAAGTTTTTTCACATTTCCTTCGTCAACATTAATACATTCAAGTTTAATATGTTTGTCAAGTTGAACTGCACTTCATGTCTACATTCAGCTTTAATATGTTTTTCTCATTTTGTCTTACAATTTCTCTATTAGTTTCAAAACATACTGAACGGGGTTGCTCATTGTAGACATCAAATACATTTAAGAATATAGGGATGAAAAATGGGCGGTCGGTTTAAATATGGGTTGGTTAATATGGGTTATTAAAAAATATGGGTATGATCCATTTTAACCCATTTTATAATAAGTCAAAAATAGGTCGGGTCACAAATGGGTTGGGCTAAAACCCGCCAAACCGCAGGTAAAAAAATATTCAACACATGGATAAAAATGGATAAACCGGCGGGTTTCAACCCATATGTGAACTTATATGAGTTTTTATGTCAACATATATGAGTAAAATCCACGGGTTTCAACCCATTTAGTGACTCATATGGATTTATATAACAACACATATGGATAATCTCATGGATTTCAACCCACATACTGACTCATATAGATTTATAGACAAACTCTTATGGATTGAAACCCGCGAATTTACTCATATGGTGATTTGTGCACAGCTTTTAGTTTATCCGAACCCATCCTGTGAGTATATGTTACAACTCATAAAAAATGTAGGCCCGAAGAGGTGTTTTCCCCAAACTTTACAGCTGGTTGGTTGTGACAATTCAATCACCATCTATAATTAAAATATCTGCCCAACTCATTTTGGCCGGGACTAGGTTAATTTATAATCAGTAAGTATTAGATAGATTTGCATTGCCATCATTATTACGCTATTCAAGTCGTTAATATGTTTATTTACGTATAATAATGAAAAATAAAAGGTTGATATTTAAAAATTACTTGTTACGACGAATTGAACAATATCATATACGATAATATTATTCTTTATAAATCTATTCATATATATGATTAACATTTGATAGAAAATAATATTTAAAAAGTAGAAGTGAAAATAGATCTAGGATAGAGGGAGAACATATTATGCATAATCAATTATGGCCAGAAATTAAAATTCATTTCCTATATTTTTTATTCTTTATTTCAAAATTGTATTTGAGTCAAGTGTGAGTGTATGAGAGGACAGAGAGTACTCCCTTGTTCATTTGAGTTTGACACTTCAATTTTTAACACAATATTTTAGAAGATAATCAATAGCGTGGAGCAAAATAAATGGGAACAAGAAAAAGTAAATTAAATTATTCTATATTTAGAATGTGCCAAAATAAAATAAACATCTTTAAGTAGAAAGTGTGTCAATATTTGTACATGTTAATTTGACACCGAAAGAATGCCATTTGCCGGCCAGTTTGTTGCACTAATTTAGTGCCATGAAAACCATGCTTTGTGTTTTATACAATTGAGAAAACAATCTTGATTCATATTTCAAGTTCTTGAATTTCGTGTTTATTTTCGTAAAGATAGTGTCTTGAAATTTCATGAATCAAGGCAAAAAGAATAAAAACTGATCAATTGGAGAGATATTTGTATAATCTCCCATTGATGTCTCCAATCATGCAGCAGTGGTATATTCTTAAAAAAAAAAAAAGACTATTGGTTGAATTAGTTTTTATAATACGATTCATCAAGTCTGACAGCCTTTGAGAAATTCCAAACTTGAAAATGAGATCTCCAAAGTGAGGTTTTAGCAGCACCACTGTGAGGATGTCGCCCCCAATTGATCAGCAGTAGATACACGAGAAACTCTAAAGTTTTCTTGCTACCCATGTTGAAAAAAATTAAAGGTAAGGGCTATTTGCTTCATACAAGGATGAAAGATAAGATTTGATGACAGGAAATTTTCTCTCTTATATTATCACAATATAAAATAAGAGGCTGAAGTTGAACTTTTCAATACACAAGGAAAGGATCCATAAGACTTTATAAGTAGTGACTGCAAATGTGCCTCTGTGGAAGAACTACTAACTGCATTTTGCTTGCGGGAACTTCACAAAATAAGAGTTGGCCTAAGATATAATATGTAACCACTTGTAGATGTATAATCATGATGGTCACTAGCTTAATCGATATCAAAAGAAGCATGTTGGACAGGAACGGGGTTTTGTGACATAAGGATGCCCAAGTGTCTAGTGCCGACATGATACTATAGAAGCCGTTAGCCACCCGATGTGGTCAAGTAAATAAATTGGCTGGATTTGTTGAAAGTATAACAGATATCGGGGTCAGTCCGAGCCAAGTATTGGAAACTGCTAACAATAACATGATAGTTTGACAAAGGGCTAGTGTGGTAGAGATCGGCGTTGGGACAGGATTGGAGTTTTCCATTCCGGCACTGAACAACACATCATTGATGTACTTTTGTTGAGAAATAAATAAGCCTCTAGAATGAGGTAGAAGCACTTTAACCCCCAAAAACTAAGAATGGATGCCAAGATCATTCAATGAGAACCCATGAACAAGGAAACTCTAACCGAGTATAGATTTATATTACGTAAAATACATATAAAGGTTACAAGACCTAGAGATACATTTTATCTAGACATATCCCAATCATATCTAATCAAATCACAAACATATCACAATCATAATTAACCAACGATTTCATCTATTGTAACATCACCCTCAAGTGAAGTGTCGGGGTGAACCGAAACGCAAAGCTTGGACCTAAATAACTCAAACAAAGGACGAGAAAGACCCTTGGTGAAATGTCACAAACCTGTTGAGATGTAGGTACATGACGAACACGCAGCTTCCCAGAAGTAACCAATTCTCGAACAAAATGATAGTCAACAGTGCTTCGCGCGCTTGTGAGCCACCGGATTCTGAGCAAAAAAATAGCGATGTTGTTGTCACACAGCAAAATAAGCTACTCAGAAAGCGCGAAATGCAGATTTTGAAGCAAATGAGAGAGCCAAACAACCTCTGCCGCAGTGTTTGCCAAAGCACGGTACTTAGGCTTCGAACTAGAGTGGGAGACAGTAGGTTGCTTCTTGGCAGTCCAAGAAATGAGATTGCCCCCAAGAAAAATTGCACAGCCATAAGTCGAGTGCCGAGTCTCAAAACATCAAGCCAAGTCAGCATCAAAGTATCCTAACACGTCCGTGGAAGCAGAAGAACGGAAAGATAGTCCGAAATGAAGAGTACTGCTGACATATCGAAGAATCCTTGTGACAACTGGAAAGTGATCATAACGAGGATCTTGGAGAAATTGGCCAACAGAGTTCACAGGGAAAGCCAAATCAGGTCGAGTGATGATGAGATATTGTAGAGCACCAACAATGACCGATATAAAGTTGGGGTTGCCAAAAGGCTCACTCGAACTACTAAGAATCTTAGAAGCGGATACAAAAGGAGTAGAAACCGACACAGCAAGACATCCCAGCTTGATGAAGGATATCTCTAGCATACTTCGCTTGACCCAAAAAGAGACCGAAGTTAGTAGAAGAGACCTCAAGGCCGAGAAAGTAGCTGTGGGGCCAAGATCATTAATGGAAAACTCCTGATGAGTGTGAGAGATGTACTAGCGAATGGAGGTAGATTCATTTCCATTATGAATGATGTCATCCACGTACACCAGAGAGTAGAGAAGAACGGTGCCTAGAGAAAACACAAATTAAGAAGTATCAGAGAAGTTGCAAACAAAACCAAGCTGGCGAAATGGTGTTGCTGAACGAAAACACTGTCACATTGTTGAAACAACTCCCTCCTTCTTGTTGTCAGCTGAGGTTCCTAAAGTATTTTGGGGGAAGCCATTCTTATAATTGCCTATGTCATCAATGGAATCCCAACTTCTCACAATTCAAGTTTTTCACCTTTTGAGAAATTGTACGTAAATGCACCTGATTATTCCTCTTTGCGTGTGTTTGGTTCCACTTTTTTTGTTCTTCAACGACAAGTTGAGCGTACTAAATTATCTCCTAAGTCTGTCTTTTGTGTTTTCTTGGGTTATGGTAGTGGTAAAAAGGGATATCGTTGTTTTGATACAGTGAGTAAAAAATCATATGTCTCGCCATGCCTTGTTTTAAAAACATATTCCACACTAGTTCACATCACTTGAGTCAATTAGCCATTCACATTGATCCTTTTGATATTTTCATTGATGATTTTCCTACTTCTTCACCTACATTGCCACCTACGACTACACCATCACCCACTGAGGCTCTCTTCTGTGTTAGTCCACTCGTGTTCATAGTCTACTCAAAAACCTGAATTTTCTTATTCTTTATATATATTCTTCTTTTTTAGCTTCTTTTCTTGTATATATTCATTTTATGTCTGAGCCTGTGTCCTATAGAGCCCGTCTTGTTGTAAAAGGTTATTCTCAGGAGTATGGCATGGATTATAAAGAAAAAAAAATTCCATGTTGCAAAGATGGCCACCATTCTTAGTATGATTGTAGTTGCTTATGTTCGTCAGTGGAAAATATCACAGATGAATGTTAAGAATGCATTCTTACATGGTGATCTTCATGAATATGCTTATATGACACCTCCTCTCAGGGTAGCGCATCAGTATGCAAGCTTTACAAGTCTTTATGGTCTCAAACAAGCTCACAGGGCTTGGTTTGATAAGTTCTCCACCGTGATCACCTCTCTTGGATTTCTTCTTAGGTCTTATGATTCGGCATTGTTCATCAAACATACAATTAAAGGTAGTATTCTCCTCTCTCTCTATATATGTAGATGATATAATTAGTACCGGTGATAATTGTGATGGCATTGAATTGTTGAAGTGTGATTGTGCTCGATGCTTTGCTTTTAAAGGTTTGGGTTTGCTCTGTTACTTTCTTGGTATTGAGGTGGCTTCTTCTTATAAGACATATCTTTTATCTCAATTGAAGTATATAGCAGATCGTTTTGAGCGTGCATGTCTTGCTGATGACAGGATAGTTTACACTCCACTTGAGACCAATGTTTGCTACTCTCTCATCAAGGGTATTCCTTTGTCTGATCCCACCTTATATCGTACAGTGGTTGGCAGTTTAGTTTGCCTCACTGTTACTCGTCCAGATATTGCTCATGTTGTTCATGTGGTTAGTCAGTTTTTCATTCCCAATACTTCAATTGGACTAGTTTTCTTTGCATTCACAGGTATCTTCTAGTCACCCAGTTTCGTAGTCTACTATTTCCTTCCTCATCATCGTTACAGTTGCGTGTATATTCTACTACTAATTGGGCTGGTGATCTTGAGGATCGCAAGTCCACCACTGGACACTCATTTTGTATCTTCCTCGGCGACACTCATTTCTTGGAAGAGTAAGAAACAAGATGCTATTTCTCGCTCCTCCACAGAAGCTGAGTACGTGTCACAACTTCGACTACTTGTGAGATTGTTTGGTTGCGCTGGTTGCTTGCTGATATGGGAGTCACGCTTCGTAGTCCTACACCGTTACATTGTGATAATCAGAGTGTTATTCACATCAAGGGTAATTCGGTCTTTCATGAGCGCACCAAGCATATTGAAATTAATTGTCACTTCACCCACCATCATTTGCAGCGTGGGACTATTTCAATGCCTTTTGTTACCTCTTCTCTCCAAATTGCTGATTTGTTCACGAAGGCTCACTCCTCTGTGTGATTTCGTTTCTTGTCTGACACAGTCTCGTTGCTTATTGTTGTAGCAACGTGGGTTTGTGGGGGGATGTTAGCATTATATATTTAGCCATTTAGTTATGGGTCTTTTAGTCTTTTCATATGTTAATTTTAGGGTACTTTAGACTTGTCACACTCACAAGCATGTATGACATTCCTTTCTCTCCAAAACCCCACTTCTATAACTACCTAAATCTTCACTTTGTTGTCACTACACACCTCCATCTGGCTATATTGGAAGCACTTGAAGCAGAGGTTCATCATCGAAGTTCAGAAGAAACTGCAAATGCCGTCAAGACCCATCTCAAAATTTTCATCTAGCATTTTGTATGATTGTCGGACCTGATTTGTCCAAAATTTTCAGTTGCAATGAGGTCTCTGAACTGTCCATAACTTATAGACTATTCACCAACAGGAGACCTCAATTTTTATAATTATACGTAATTTAAAATATTAACAATTTAAAATATTCTTGAATAGTGAAAAAAGGACATTTAGCTGGACACAGTGTGCTACATCTTTCTTTACATGCAGAAGGCAAAAGTTACTGAATGCTGCGATCCTTGTTTCACCTTTAATCGAGTGCAAAGTCCCGATTGCGCCTTCTCTTTCAAAGATTTAGGGCAGGTGATTTAAGCAGTCAACTATTTTTTGTCGTATTGAATGAATAAATTCACCAATTAAACTTGATCACTTAACAACCAGAACATAGTTTCATAAAAAACAAAAAACAACCAGAACATCAACCCCAAAATAAAAATTTTGAGTGAAATCTTCATGAAAGAAAATAAAATGGTGGATTGTAGGTGCCAAAATGCAAGAGAAATGATTGATTAACCACCACCTATTTGTACAATGCTACTCTACAAGATAGTGATGAACATCTTTTCAAACTACATATTTCAAAGATTGTGCATATCCCTCTGCACTTCACCATTTTATCAGTACATCATCTTACAACTATGACATATTGATCCCATGTTCAGAGCATTATATCCAACAATATTTGGGCTATAGGAAATATTTCTTTAAAAAAAGGGGAAAAAACAACTTAAGATTCTGGAATCCAACATAGATGAATGAGAATGCAGTACCACATGGAAACAGGGGCCAGATAGTAGAATTAAAATGAATGACCAGCAAGCATTAGATATAAAATGAATGGCTAACAAGCATTACATTAGGTGCTGCTTTGTAAAATAAATTCATTCTCTTCGTAAATCTAATGCGTAGTTTTACTCGGTCCACAATATCAACACTTTACAAAAGCCTGTATTTGCCGCTCAATCCACCTCTCTAGTCAGAATGACACCACAATACATTCTCTTCCCTTCTTTCTTACTTGATTCTTTTATCCAACATGTCAAGGGAAAATGTTCAAAAGATACATCGATTACTAAGCTGTCAGATACTGAATTGTCATGTACTTGAGAAATGAGTCCCGGGAGAGGACAAAAGTTTATAACTTTCAGCAGAAAACGCACCTTTCATCAGTTGGCGAACACATTCAACCTTACACGAGCAGTGACTTCCGGATGAAGCTTCAGTTCTGCTATATATTCTCCGGTTTCCCGGATTTCTGGAAGATTAATGATTCTTTTGTCCACATCCCTATAAGAAATTAGATGAGTAAATAATATAGAGTTGATGAGTTCTTGCAGCAGAGTAGCGATAACACATCTCAAGATACATGCTAGAAATTTTATAAACTTGACACTCTCACATACAACCTCATGTTCTCAATTTACTTTCTTTCACATTTCTAATAGAATTATTACGAAAAATGCCAAACACATTTAATGCACATCTTTGTTGTCATGCAGAACAACTTTCTGTATAATGCAAACAAAAGAAGGTACCTTAGTAGTTGTGCCTTGATTATGTCAGCTAGGTCTTGAGCTGTTACACTGCAACAATAAGTCTGCAGTGAGTTTATTAAGATAGGAAACCAGAAGTCTACGCTATCCATGTTAATTTATTCGCACACCTTCCAAAAATTTGCTTTCCCTTTCCACCTTTACGCTTCACCTTAAATGCTCCAACAGTTTCAAACATCACGGCGAGCTGCTGTGCCTCTTCTTTTGCCTGAATGAGAAACAAAATGATTTTACTACCAATATGAAGCAAAAGCCATCTGCGAAGCAAGCAGGATTATGGACATTACAAAGCCGCAGCCACTGGAAAGATGACTACTATCAACCCTTAACAAACACTAATAAAGCTTGAAATAGTAAAACATTAATCAGATTCTGAACACATACTGGAAGCAGATGTATAGAGTTGTATGGGAAAAAAATGTCTCTAAGGATGTACATCACTTCTTAATCAAATAGCACATAATTTCAGGATGAGGTGCATCAGAATCTAACTCTTGCGGTAAAACATCACACCCCAAAAAATTTCAAAATTAGTTCTGTAGTTCTGACAGGTAAATAGAGAAATAAGAGGTTCACAAGATAGGAGCAAGTCTTGAACAAACAATCAAGAAAATACATCTTAGAGGTTTCGCCTTACCCGCAATTTCTCCGCCTCAATTCTCTCCTCTTCTAACTTCATTTCCCTAAACGAAGAATACCACTAGAGAAATGAACATGTTGCACCTAAAGCTCAAAAACACATCATAGCTGTCATTTCACGATATGAAGCATATATCATTTCCTCTACTGCACAGAGATGGTAAAAAATAATAAGCTTCTTCAAGTAGACCCGTTTTTACTCCATGATAAGAATACTTTCAAGAGCTGACATTTCATATTGTCAGGCATGGTGAACTGAGGTGTCAGACTTTGTTGAAAAATCCTCAAACATTACAAGCTGAAGCTGCTAAAATAATAGTGTAACTGGCAGGGTAAATAGTTTTACAATAGTCAGCAGTCAGAGTTGTCTGGGAGACACGAACAAAGTTGTGGCATAACTACATCGAGCCCATTACTTTTGGTAACAGACATTATTGACTACAACAAAATTCAACAAACCTTAAACTGAAAATTGTTTTTTTAATCCTCCATGTACTTTACAACAATGCACTCACAGAAATTGCCATAGCACCTGAACCCTATAGGGATTCCAAGTATGGGTAGTAAACAAAGATAGCTACCAGGTAAATTCCATTCAGAAAATATTCGAGAACTGAAAGACCAAGACTTCTAGCAATGTTCCCTCAAGGTACTTATATACAAATAATTCCTTATCCTTACCAATGACAGGGAATAAAAATGAGCTGAACAAATTATACTGGCAAAAAATAATTAGTTTTGCTCAAGAACTATGTTCAAGATTTTACACCAGTTAGAGGCTCTTCTACACACGATGGCCTCGCTAATCATGAATCATGAGAATACAATAGTGAACACATACTCACTCAATCACTCTCAATCTCACCCTCACCCTCACCCTCACCCTCACCCTCACCCTCACCCTCTATCACTCTCTCTCTCACTCTCAGTCTCACAGTCTCATCTTACTCGATTGTAACTGCTCATTCCAACAGTATTCTATAAAGCCATTACATTCCACAATTTATAGAATCCTGTTTGGAAAACTAAATGGAAAATAGTAAGCAATGCCACGAGATTAAAAAAACAAACAGCACCAAGCAAACAGTAAGTTACTTGAGAAGAATGGGGGTCATAATTGTAGCTTTTCCCAAAGGTGCCAAATAGTTCCTGTAAAAACCAGCTTTAACTTCCACAAGCTGACCCTTTTTGCCAAGGTCTGTCACATCCTCCTTCAAGATAATCTGAACCCATTTGCGGAAGAGCAACAAAAATTTAATCACAGAATTGACTTTACATATTAAATGCATACATCAGCAGACTTTGGAAGAACATTAACATACATAAGACTAACCTTTCTGATTTTCTTGGCTTTCTTTTGGGCCACAACCGTAAAAATAGAGGCCTTGTCGGTGAATTCAGGGGGAGTGGTTCTGGTTAAGCTTTGGTGGTTGAACAACGAGGATGAACTCCATGATAGACTCGCTGGTGATGCCATTGCCACACTCTGTATTTCCTTCAGTTCTGTTCAGCCTTTCCTCAGATGATGATGATCCTTGCAGTCTTATCTTATTTTGGTTTCTGTTTGGTTTGAAACTTCAAAAATAAACAAGCCTGTAGGCTATTGCACTTCAGGCCCACACAATATTGGGCCTAATGTTTAGGCTTAGCAGTTTTTGTTCGTAAACAATTCTCTCTCTACACCAATACTCCCTCCGTCCCACCAGTTTGCTCTATTTACTTTTTCATGATGTTTAATGATTATATTTCATCATTAATATTCCTATTTACATATAACAATTTCGTATAAAAAATTAATACTTTGAAAATAGATGTTAACATAAATTTAAAAATATTTCACATAATAGTTTTATTATACATATATTAATTTTATATTTATGGTTAAATTTTACCAAGTTTGACTTGGAAAAAGTAAATAGTCCAAAACTAGTGGGACAGAGGGTATAGTGAGCAGCATTCCACACCGAAAAATCAAACCGACCAACTAACCGAAAAGAGGAAGTTTTAGGAAAGACGGCATGTCCATAAGTTTATAGACAAGACAGAGACTAATTTGCAAAATGGGGTTCAAATTATAATTAATTAGAATTTGGGTAGTTATTATATACTGTAATTTAATTTCTTTTTTCTTTTCCAGCTATTATTTAATTTTTTACTGTTTCTTCTCCAATATCTCTCTCTCATTCTCTCTCTTACTTTTTCTCTACTTTCTACAACTCCTCCGTCGTTTCTTCTCCAACTTCCTCGTCGATTTCTACATTTCTTCACCGTTTAACTTTCTCGCTAATTTTGACTTCAATTTTGTCATCTTCGTTAGCAGCTTTTCAACAATATCGGTAATTTTTTCGTTTCTTCTGCATTTTGACAATTCTAAGTTTTTTCAACAATATCGATAATTTTTCGTTTCTTCTGCATTTTGACAATTCTAAATTTTAGTAAGAAGTGAAGTAAGAAATGATACCATAAATATAGATGGGATTGAACTATGTGAAATTACTGAGAAAGATGTGGAAGATGGTGCAAAATAGTGGGAAAAAATGTTTGGTGTGTAAGACGATGGGGTGCAACCCAGTGGCGGAACCGAGGGGGTGCCAGGGGGTGCCGAGGCCTCCCCTAGGAACCGCTAGCCCGGTATTTAGGCCTAGGGCCACCGGATTTATCCCCGTCGGGCCTCCCCTTCGAGTTGCAGAAGTCGTCGGTTTCCCTCTCTTGTTCGGCGGTGGCTCCAGGTTGAAGACGAAGGAATTCAATTTTTGTATTTTTTTGTTTTCTAACTAATCAAAACGACATCGTTTTGATTAGCAAAACGACGTCGTTTTGATTCGGCTGACGGAAAAAATAAATTGGGCCGATTGGGATGAAACCCAATCG
>JAUOBV010000007.1:6546529-6557706 GCA_032360425.1 Rubia occidens
TATATAGATCTCCCAAACTACAGAATCCTAAACCAAAATGGAATAAGACTAGCCTAATCCTATTCCTAAACAGAATTAGAATTACCCAATAATAAATCCAAAACATAAAAAGATTCAGATTCAAGTCATGTTCTAACAACATAGTAATTTCGCTAGCTTGAATTGTTTTATGGTTTGTGTGTGTAATTTTAGGAAGAGTGGCAAGGTGTTCGACGATTTGTCTCAGCGAGATAATGAATTCTTTTCCTTCTCTGTATCAAGTTTGGAGTGGAGCCACTAATCAATTGAACGAGTTAGTTTCTTCTTGATTATTTGTTTTCTTCTATTTATTGCATTCAAGGTTGCAACTGTAGATTTTCACCAGCTATGTATTGAAATTTTGTCTGTTGTCTAAATTGTCTGAATTTGCTTCGTAGAAATTGAGCGGAGAACATGAGATTCAACTATGCCTCCATGAATGACAGCGCCGCCTCCTCATACTCTTGAGCTTCCGCTGCTCCCCACCAGCCCAAGTTCACTTGGGATGGAGTTCAGGTATGTATTCAGTTTTTTGGTGGTGGGACCACCTTTTTCCCTTCTTTTTCTGTATATATATTGGAAAATCTTTGCTGGAATGTGAGTTGGTAATAAGGTTAGTTGCAAAAAGTTGCGTGATTTTGGTCATAGAGTTTTTTAATCTGATGGCAATGATGAGTTTGTTCAAAAAAGATGGGATGATCCATCGTAGTTGATTATGAAATTTTTCCTCTTTCCACTCAACTTCAATACCGTTATGAAGCTTCTATTTACTTTCTTTTCATAAGAGGTTAGATCTTTAAGCAGTACCATTGTCGCTGGGTTATAGTATAATAATTTGTTCATTAGAGAAATTTTGAGGGCAATATCTGAATCCTTGGTTCAGGCCCATAGGAGTTGTTATTTATATGCTACGTCATAATGTTAAAATGTCCTTGATGAGTAATGATGTTGGTGCTGATACTTCAGAAGTTGCAAAGGTATGGTTCATTGCTACTCTTAGTTTGTCAGTTTTCTGTCTAAATTTCTGTTAGGTGTCTGTTATATGTAATATTTTCTTTCAAAGATTTTATGTGCATTGATATTTAAAGGCATATATAGAGGTGGTGGTTCTCCAAGTTCAAGATCTTTCATCATTAGGATGGATGAGTATAAATGGATTTCAGCTGGTGTATCCTGAAAAAATTATGGTTAAGCTCTTTTTTCATGTGATGCTAGCTTTTGTTGTACAGGGAATGCAATTTCTCAAATCTGCAGAGAAGTGAATTTTAACCAATCATTGATATAATCTTCAGTTTTGTGAGCAAGGAAAGGACTGTTTTAAGACCAGAGCAAACCTATAGAATCCATATTGCTCGATATCCTGTTGCTGCCAAAGTGGCAGAGCTTCTTATAACTGCCCTGGTGAGTCCAAGCATCTAACCCTTTTTCTTGAGGTGCACTTGTCTTATTCATTTGGATGTGTTTGGAGTTTCAAACATAAATTATAGCTGAACTCTTCAAATCTAAAACAGCAAGTTTTTGTCCACATGGCATCCCCACAATTAGCCGACTCACCTTGCCACATCAGCTTATAACCTAAAGAATTTAGAGTATTTTATTTCCATCGTTAATTATCGAAGATTACAATTAGCATTAATGTTTCTCTCAACTTTTCATATTCCTAATTAATTTTGGAAGCAGCAAAGCTAATTTAAGGTAGGCATGTTCTGTTAAAATCTCTTTATTTTATGATGGCAGGCATGGGGTTGAGCCTGTTACAGAGACTTGAAACCCTGAGCCTTTTCTTCTTCTCCTCCTTATCCAATAATTTTTGTTATTTTTAATAAAATGGCGACGAAATTCTCTCTGGATTATTCGATTTCATCATGTTGCTCATTTGGAAACGTTGCATCAGATTTGTTCTTACTGATTCTTAGGTCTTCTACTTTGCTAACTCAAAATGCTAGAGGTACTTATACAACCGCCTGAAGCCTTCGAAGCTCACTTAGCTATCACCCATCCATTAGAAGATGGTATAATCTGCAATTAAATTTCCTTGCCCGAGTGTTTGAGAAACTGTGATCATGTCACAACTTGCACTGATTTGAGACACTAGATTAAAAAGATTCCATGGGACTCTGTGGTGATCAGAATACATGTTATTGCAACCTCTAAGTCTGATTCAAGTATGAAATTTTGAATGTTCAGAGTGCAAACTTGAAACAGCTTTTGTTCTCTTGGTAAAAACTTTTGCTAAAGAACCCTCATTATTTCTAATGTAAACACCTATTCCTGCTCTATTTGTTCCTTCGACCACTCATGTTCTTAATTTGTTCATGAACCAATTCTCTATAATCTCCTTGATTCTAATTCTTATCCAAACACAATTATAAGCTGAAGTAACATACTACTGTTTTCTTATGGTTTAAGAAGTATATTGCATGAATCCTTATGACGAACAAGTTAATGAAATATAGATGACATTACTTTGCTGGAAAAATGTGAACATTTTCAGTTCCAGTTTTACTCAGACAATTATGTTAACTTCAATAACCTGCACATTGCTCACAATTTCTATTTAAAGCACTTTTAAAAATAATATATCGATGGATACAAAATTATGAGTTTTTGCAGTTATGCTATATAGGGACTAATTCGCAACCTTTTTAATTCATAAGCAGTTTACTTTTTTGATTTTTAAAGTTGTACTTGTCCATCCTTTTTTAGAATTTCAGTTCCTTACATGACCTTGCTGTAGAAAGATAGTAGGAGTAGCTCATGAATAAAAGACATCAATGGATCGCTTATTAACTTAAAGGTGAGAATTATGATGGAGCAGAGCTTTTTTTGTTTCCAATAACATTTTGTTCTACATATCCTCAAAGGAGAGAATTTGATGGAGTGACACTTCGTTTTGTTTCGCATGAATATTGTGTATCAAAACAGCTGAATATGTATGTTTTCAGCTGGTGATTGCTGTTATTATTGAATCAAATGTTTTGAGTTGATGATTGTTGTTATTGCTGTATCAAAATAGGTGTTATATCATTATCTATAGTTGATGATTGTTGAACTGCTTTCCTACTTGCTTTGCCAATTCCGCGGTCTGTTCCATAGGCCGTAGTTGAATGGAATGGTTGCCATTTCAGTTCTTTGGAACGGTGTTATGGGTTTCTTTCTACTTCTCTTTGAGCATGGACAACTCAATCTGCAGCTTCTTTTTCTCCGAAGAAAGAAAGATTTGAAAACTTGAAATTTAAAGTTGACAGCAGAAACAGTCAATTGGAGATTAGAAATATCAACTTTTGCATAATGCATTCATTTGTTTGGAAAAGTTTGTTGCATATAACTGAGCTGGCAATGTAAGTGCCAGAGGTGTGATCTTTTCTCGATTAATTTGGCCTTGCTAAAAAGTTGAGAACACGATATGCTACTATCATTGATTTTAGACTGTCTAGAAGTTTTAATATACAATTGAACTTGCGCGCAATGTGAATAATGGAGTTGCAAAATCTACACTATTTTGTCTGTGAGTTTTTGTTTTAGGCACCTACTATATTTTGGAGGCAAACATTGTTTCTTCAGAGATTCTTGGGTTTCGCAACAAAGGCCGAATCAATTTTTATAATTTTAAAATAAATATATTGTAATATTAATAAATATATTAATTTATTATAAATCCTCTAACATGTGTAATTTTATATACATACAATAACATCTCACTACTTATTTAAATTTCAAATTAATTATATCTTAAATTTTCGTTCATTAATCCGTGCATCAGCACGAGTGTTATCTAGTAGTTAGCATTAAAAAAGCAGCCTCGCTCATTTTCTTTGAAATCTCACGAGTCATTTTGTTTTCTCCCAACTCCCATTTTCTTCTTCTTCACAAACGCATCACTTCACCACCACCACCACTCACCTCCTCACCAAGAAAGTCTCACCACAGCTCCAATCACCATCACTGGTTCTCTCCTCATGTCACCATCTCTCCTTGCACCATGACCGTTGTCAATGCTCCTCCACCCTCTACTGATTCACCACCGCCTCGCCGTTCCACTACGCATCGTCACCACCGTCTCTGTAGTTAAGCATCAAGTGTCCAGGTTTTTTAAAAGTATTAAATCCAAAATTTAGTTTCTGGGCTGGGTACAATTCATATTAAACTGTTTGAAATTGAACTAAACTGAAATTCAAATTTCAAATTTGATTTCGTTAATTTGAGTTTCTTGGTAATTCGATTTAGTTTCAGGTTTTTCAAGAGGTCAATCTCAAAAAGTGATTAAATCAAAAAGTGATTAAACCGACCCTACATGCATGCACCCCTAAATACTTGTTAACTCTGATTGAAAAGGAAAGATGTAGGGTTTGCATGGTCAACCATACCGCTACTGAAATTTTGAGTGGGGTCGTGGGAGATCGTACTAACTAATAATTCCTCCTTCCATACAAGTACAACACATCGATCTCTCCAGTCTTAATAAAGCTATCCTCTCTGTTTCATTTGCTCAGTACAGCCTCCATTAATACAGATCATTGATCAATTATATGACCAATTTCTGTACAAAAACTACATGAACGGCCATTTGATTGGGTACGTGGGGCTTTCTGCAGCGAGGATCGCGGCAGTGCAAGTGCCAAAAAGGATCGCAGGAGTCAGCACACCTTATTATTATTAATCTAATCCACTCCACGTTGCTTAATTGTTATGCATGCTGCCTGTTATCATTATATTATTACACCTTAATTTGTTAGATCATCATTGTCAGGTTATCATTAGTTATTACACCTTAGTTATAAGAGGGCACTTGCCAATGGCTAACAAATCATTTTAGTTAATAAATCTATAGAAGGAATAGAAGAAAGACAAGGGAAAATAATAATTTTCACCTTCATTCCTTTTAATTTTCTTCTTAATCCATCTCTTAGCAAACACCTTTTTTTAAAAACAATATATGAACTAAACATGAAAATTACAATAATGTATATTATATATATATATATATTTATTAGAAAGAGTACAAATAATCCACTAAGACTGGGAAACCACACAAAATTATACTGTTTCCGTTCCATAACTATTGACCCCTTAACTTCTTCAAAATCAAATTTAGTAAACTATGACCATTAATATAAGTTTATACATATGATAAAAATATCATATGATGTTGGTATGTCTTGAATACGTATTAGCCGTTTCGACAGGTTTGTACGGGGATCTCGCTGGAGAGGGCTATATATAGTGTCTCGTCCTTTTATTTTATTGTAACTCTAAGATATATGATTGGTAGAAAGTAGGAAATCTGTAATTCTGGTCTTTCTCTCTAGTGAAATCCGATCTTGGTCGGCCGTGGATGTAGCCAATTGGTGAACTACGTAAATTTTCGGTGTTTTGTCTTTTGCTTTATTTTTTTTGCTTGTTCTTTCTCGGGTATTCCGCACAACATATGAGATATTTTTAGATTTATCTTAGTATCTATTTTCTAAATGTATACATAGGGATATTGACTGTAAAAAAATAATCACTTGAAATCGTGAAAAAACAATGGGGTCAAAAGTAATGGGACGGAGGGAGTATACTTCAATTCCTTTGTCCCGTTATATATGAAAAAAATTATAATCATTTAATTTGTTCATGTAGGAACTGATTGTTAAGTAGTTCGTGTGAAGTGTACATGATGAAGCCACGGATTCATAATGTAAGTCATGTGGGGGTTGCATTCGTCGCATGATTGAACTCGAGATGCACGTGGGATCACCATGCACTTCTCCTTCTCCATCGACGGCGGCATTATGGACTAATTCATTAATTACTTATTAATGCTATCTTAATTTATTCTAAGATATTTCCCACAAGTAATCTTTATGATTACCATCAAATAATCGAACACGCAGATAGGCTGCTAATTTCTTAAAACTAAACAACTCATACCTTGCCAGTTATTTTTTGTTAAGAAAACCACCAGAATGTAGCGGGAAATTTGTTATAGGCTCCTCGTAACAACTGGACATGAGCTGGTGGCTCAACCAGATTCGAGTTTTGTACAAAATTGGAGCAATTCCAACAAAATGGAGGTATGTCAAGGTTACGATGATTCTGCGAGAGATATCTCCACCCCCGTGTTAATATCTCTACAGCCAGATCATAACCGTTCACACACCCTGTATATGTTTCTGCCTAAGGGACTAAGTTAGTTCTACGAACCCTTATACTCGATATTCCAAAAAAATCTCCTTGTATAGCACGTATTACATCCAAGTTCAGGTTTCTTTCATAACACACCTCATGTTGTTGTATCAGCCTTTGTTTAGCAAAATCAGCGAGTTGGTGTGCTGCCTTGTTTTGTTCTCTGTAACAATGTTGTAACTTGATCCTTGTTCCCTTCAAGAAGATGTCTAACTCTCTTAGTTCCTGCTGCAAACGCCAGGGCCAAGATAGCTTTCCCTCCATCATGTGTACAACCTGCAATTAATCAGTTTCCATGATTAGAGGTGAGAAATTATGTTCCAAACATTTCCTGATCCCCAAGTTAATCCCCAGTATCTAAGCATGTGAAGAATTAACAGCTAGATTTACTTGATCCAGTCCCAGATAGCAAACTAGTCCTATCATATCCTTTACTATCATTCCAGTTTTCGATGGTTCACTATCCAAGAAAGTAGCATCAGTATTTAGTTTAAACCATACGCCTGGAGGCTCCCACTTATATGCTCTTAATATTTTCACCCTCGGTTGTTTGCATAGGGGAATTAAACCCTTAAGGAATAGATGTTGACAGCACGCATAATGTTTCTGAGGATGTACTGTGAAGATATCAATTAGCAACCTGTTAAGATGGTTCTTTAAGCTGTTACCATTATGCCTTAGACCATAAAAAAACATTTTGCACCTAGCTTTCCAAATTAACCAACAGATCAGGTTTGGGATTATGCTAACAAACTTATTAAAAGTTTTGGACTCATTACTGTATGACCAAAGCCAAGATAACCTGTCTAGATAATGTCTGAAAGGTGGTTCACTAATTCCCATGATTTCCTTTGTATATGCCCACAGTGATCTTGTCACCTCACAACCATGAAATAGATGATCCATAGTTTCAAGATCCTTTTCTAGACACTGATGATATACCCAAAGTAATTATGACATAATCCAATGGAAGGAAGCAGTTTAACAGTTTCTAAGTGAAAATGGCAATCTTCCTTGGGAGAATGTGATTCCATACCTTTTTAAGAGCACTATAGGAAGGTGTTCTACTTCTACACAGATCATATGCGGAGTTAATTGAGAACTTACCAGGAGAACTTGGCTTCTAAATCATTTGGTCACGATGCTCAGTAATCATCTTATTTGTATCAATGGTCTGCAATACTGTATTAGATAAACCACAGCTAAACAGTTGTCTGAAATGAGGCCTATTTTCCATGAATTCCTTAATGTTAAGTAAGGATTAGGTAAGTCTATTGGGGAGATCCATTTATCGACCAGGCAATCCAAATCAGACCAGTTAGCTAACTAGAAATTGCAGTCCCCTTTTTCCTATCCTAATGAATGTATTTTCCTCTGCCAGCTTACTAATTTGAGTACTTCTTTTCCATGGATAAGAAGACCTATAAGATGGAGGCATATTCCACATAAGTTTAGACCACATGATGTTGCCCTGCTGCAGGTTTCACCAAAGTTTCATAGAAAAAGAATCTATGGTGGCTGTAAAACATCTTGTTTGTAGTCCATTTTCCCGAGTTGGCAGTGTTAGTTTCTCCCATCTCCTCCAATGTCTTTTAGGTTTCCGGTCTTTACCTCCTCCCCATAGGAAATCCTGACAAATGCCTTGTATTTTTTTTTCTATTATGTGCCTAGTGGGGGTCATTACAGTCCAATTATTCTGAGGGATAGCCATTAGAACACTCTGAATTAAGGTTGTTCTGCCTGCCTGGTTTAATTCTTTACTATTCCAGTTCTGAAGTTTAGCATTAATCCTTTCCACCATTCCCTGGAAGTAACAATTCCTTTTCCTACCCTTAAAAACCTGAACTCCTAAATAAGTGAAAGGCAAATAACCTTGTGTCATGTGAGTGACATCCCTAATTCTATTTATTGTCTGCTAACTGGTCTTTTTACCAACATAAAAAGCACATTTACTGAAGTTAACTACCTGGCTAGTGGCCTTCTGATATTCTTCCAAAAACCAGACTAAGTTGTGTAATGATTTTTTTGTTGCTTTAATAAAGATCACAGTGTCATCAGCATATGATAAATGAGAGATTCTGATACTGTCTGGGATTTTGAAATTCTCAATAAGGTTGTTTTGGAACATCATCTCTAAACCTCTATTAAGGATTTCAGTTATGATTTAAACAAGATTGGGAATAGGGGGTCTTCTTGTTTCAAACCCCTTGAGCCTTTGAAAAAACCATAGGACTTACCATTCACTAAAACTGAAAACCAAACTGAACTTAAATATACACATTCGTGAATACCAATGTAGTTTGATATAACTAGTGAAGAATAGGATTTCGTGCAACCATTTTATTACTACTCTTCACTGAATTAAACATGAAAACACTCCATAGTTTTGTTTTCAATAGGTGAAGGTCTCATAATGTGCATTTTTAACTTGAAGGATAGAATAAGCTGTCTGAGTAGCAGTAAGGCCAAGCACAATAACTGCAGCAATGAGAGAGATGACAGACCAGTGACTGCTAAAATAGTCGCGTTTCAACACCGCGAAGGACTTGGTCCATCCTGCTAAATGCTTGTGCCACCAGTCCCTGCTATAATCATTCAGCTGCCTACATTCTTGAATGAAAAAGAATTCCTTTGGATCCGCCACAAACTCTTTGTAAACTGTGTCAAAAAGCTCCGCAACTTGTTCACTGCTGCCAAGCTCATTCCTGATGATCCCATGTTGCATCAGAATCTCCACATCTTTGCGAGTGTCTATCAAGTTGTCCAAGAATATGACAAAACTTGTCGTGTGTTTCAAATGGTATCCAGATTGCTCGAATGCGATTTGGTTCCGAAAAAAGGTTTCTGTGGAGTTATTTACTGTCAAAGATGGAATCATCAGCACTCCATTCTTGTCATCAAACTGAACATCCAAGAGGCAATTTCCTGAACCTTTTTGGAACTTCACTCCCGCGGCTTTCAGTTCCGTTGCAGTTGGACATCGGGCAAAATAGTCCATTTTCTTTCCAAAATGATGTACAACAACATGATTTCTTGCATTAACAAAGCGCTTTTGCTCTCGCGGCATATGCAGAATTGATAAGAACTCGACAAAATGCCTCGCATATTGAAAATCCCCCTTCAGTGGCAGCTTTCCTGTATTTCCCACATGCTTAAAGTACTTGTGTGCTAGTTCATCAAAAGATGGAGGATTGATAGTATGATCATCCAACCATTTTCCCACCTTGTTAGAAACAAATTTTTCATACAATGTGTTGAGGAACCTATAAGGGAGCTGATTTTCAAACAGCATCAAGTCATGTAATATTTCATTGGATACCCAAGGATTATCAAACATTATGTCCCCCTTCTCCCTCAATTGGACAAAATGGTTCTTCAAGAAAAGCTCCACAACAAAAATGCCATCCAACAAAATCACTTCAGATGGAAGCTTGGATTTTTCCAAAAGATTTCGCGAGTAAATATCTTCATAACAGCCACTCACAAGCTTCTCCTCACCATCCACGTACCGAACCAACTCCTGCAAAGAAACTCGAAAGGTGTGAAGGAAATTATTGAGATATTTCAACTTGTATCCTCCATGGCCTGTAGTTGACTTTCACCATGATGAACAAGGCCTACTGAAATTAACCGAGGCGCGTAAGCTTCCTGATTCTTGTTACGGTGCTTTTCAGGTACTTTGTAGATGCAAAGTGTGCCATAACCAATAGTATCCCGGGAAAGCGAGGATAACTTATCCTCAATTGATGCTAAACATTTTTCTGCATTCGTCGGAATAGGAGGACTTGGTGCACCAACATCAGTGTTGTCATCAACATCTCCCTCATCAATGTTAATGGCAACCTGTTGATCATCCATTCCTGCATACACACATTTATTTTATATTTTTCAGTACCATTTCTCCTATCAAATTCGAAACTAAACAATTAAAGAGCCTGGACAGAAAGCATATCATATGATTCATATCAATAGAAAGAAGTAATTGCACCTTATTAACTTGGCGCTTGATTGGTCTTCTTAATGGCTGCAAATTCAAGATACAATTGATCAGCATATCATTCTAGCTACTTAATTTTTCAAAACTCACCAAGCAGTAATTAAACTCACTGTATTTCAATTATTTTGATGCTCTACACTCCTCTACCTGAAATCTCAGTGAAGGCATCTGTGATGGGTGGGTCTCACGAAAGAAGACATTACAATTATTTGAATTGGATTCTCTTACCACTCAATTATTGAGGTACATACATTAAATATACCTCTCTGGCGGCACCACGCAGTACGCGCTCTTTTCTCTTATCCTTATCTGAAACAGCATTATTCTCCTTTCAAAATTCGTTATTGTATGATTGTGTTTTGCTCTCACAGCAGTCACATGAGTCCAAATTTGTATAATCTCTGTCCCTGCACATTTACTATTTAACAGTTAAAATTATTAAATTTTAATCATATATTTGAATAGATATACTCCCTCAATTTCATTAAAAGTGTCACGCTAAGTTTTGGCTCTTGTATTTATGTAAAGAAAATTAGTGGTTGAAATTGAATGTTGAAAGTAAAAAGTAGAATGACTATATGAAATCGAAAAAATCTTGTCAAAAAAGAAAAGTGTATTATTTAAAAAACACATCCAAATTAAGTAAGTATGTCATAAATAAAGAAACGAAGCGTGCCACATGGAGAAACGAGGGAATATAAACAATAATATTATCGATATTGTTGAATTCATCAAAATATGTAGTTTTTAAATATTAAATTTTTACTTGGCATTATTATATATAATTAAACTTATTGACGAGTTTTTTGAAAATCGTGAAAAAGATTCTGTGAAAGGAGCAGCGTTCAGCTGTTAAATCGTTGTCCCCCCGTAATTTTTCAGCTTTTTATGTACGCCTCACATAGCTCAAGTTTTCAAAGGGTCAAACATGGCTCCCGTAAATAATTGAGTGGTTGAAAACGGCAACGATGGAAGAAAAATGGGGAGGAGTGAG
>JAUOBV010000007.1:6586105-6600763 GCA_032360425.1 Rubia occidens
AGAGTAGTGGCGGGGTTAGTGTCAGGGTTGGGGTGGGTTAGTGGCGGTGGGGGCGGGTTAGAGGCGGGCTGATGTAGGTTTCTGGAGCTGCGTCGGCTAGTGATAATCATGGGTCGAGTCTGGGTCAAATCTAATAAGACCTAGACCCAACCCTAAAAAAATTTAGTTAGACCTATACTAGACTTGGACCCGTAGGGTCCAAAAATTTTAGACCCATATCCAAACCCAATGGGCTAAACGAGTCTTGGGTCCAAAACGGGACATAAATGTGTCTGATATTTTAATATTTTTCTTCACTAAATATATATATATATATATATTATCTTAAATACAAATAATTCAAGTTCAATATGCATATGAATCATTTTTTTAAGAAAGAAATATACAATACATATTATTTGTTGAATTAAAAATAAAAACACAGAGAGAATATGAAAGTAATCTAGAAATTAAGGTAAAATTATAGTTAGGGTTATATGGGTCTACGGGTCGAATCTGGGTCTTAATATTTTAGACTCGGACCCGTATTTTAAAATTTAAATCTAGACTCGGATCCAGACCCGATGGGTCTAAATTTTTAGGATCCATACCCGACCCAATGGATTTAGACCATGCGGGTCTGGGTCTGGTCCTACACCCATGATCATCCTAGCGGCGGAAGCACAAAGGTTTGGCACGACAGCGGCGGTTTGGTTTCTGTGGGTTTTCCTTGTTGTAGGTTTGGCATAAAGGTTTATGTAATTCCTGTGCAGCACAAAAGTTTCTGTTGGTTTAGCACGGAGGTTCCGAGGGGGCACAAAGGTTTCTTTAATTCCTGTGGCGGCGACACAATGGCGGAGATGAAGATGAAGAAGAAGGGGTAGAATTGTCATTACATTTTCAATTTTGTTTTCAGGGGTAATTTTGTCTTTTCATTTTGGTCAAACGTTGACTTCATTGAGTCAATGCCAGAATTGAGCAAAATGGCTATAACTGCACAATTTTGCAAAAACTTAGTGTTAGTTTCGTACTTTCTGATTTTCCACCGTGGAAACTCTATCCAAATTTGCACACAGCTCTCGACGACAAAGAAGGGAGACATGAGTGCAGCAGAGTTCTATCAAAAGATAACAAGACTCGCCGATACTATGGCAAATATTAGGCATCCTATATCCGATGAAGAAGTGATCGGCTATATACTTGTCGGTCTAGAGCCAAGTCACGGTGACCTTTTCACCCCTGTCACCGTATTGAGCAACCAACGTGTGGTGATCCTTACGAAGTTCTACTCCTATCTTCTCACTCATGAGGCCCAACTGCTATGATTAATAGCACAGCGGAGTTCACCTCTTCCGCTATTAATGTCATACGACAGGATTCCAGTAATCTTTGTCGCAACAATGCCAACAACAACTACCAAGGAAACTACCGTGGTGGTGGTAGCGGTGGTCGTGGTAGCGGCCGAGGTTGTGGCAGAAATAATGGCCCTCGTGGTCATACTACGTTGCATTGCCAAAACCGTTTCATTCATGTTGTACGAGTATCGGGGCGGAAATAGTGCAACTACTGGCAGCTATAATGTTGATACAAACGGCTACATTGACATGGGTGCAAAAAGCAATCTTACAAGTGATCTTGATCGACTATCTATTTAGGAATGCTATCATGGAAAAGATCAAGTGCAGCTGGCAAATAGAGCAGGTTTGCATATTTCTCACATTAGTCATTCTTAAAAATATTTTGCATGTCCTTCATATAAATAAACATCTCCTTTCTGTCCATAAACTTGTATCTGACAATAATGTATTCATTGTATTTCATGTTGATGCTCTCTTTGTCAAGGATAAGGTCACGAAGAAAATGCTTCTACTCGATAATAGCAAAGGGGGTCTCTATCCAGTGCCATTAAGTCGTTCCTCATCCATCACTCCTCACCAAGCATCAGCTAGTGTCAAGTTGTCTCCATTACAATGGCATCAGCACCTCGGTCATCGTACTCCTATCATTGTTAGATTCATTTTAAAGTCAAATAAATTAGACAGTTGTTTTGATCATAATTCTACTGTGTGTGATGCTTGCCAATGTGCAAAAAGTCATTAGCTACCTTTCAAGAATTATGTTCGTATTAGCACTTTTCCACTTAAACTTATTCAGACCAGTGTTTGGGGGCCAGCTCAAGCCTCAGTTGGATTAAATATTATGTTAGTTTTTTGGATGATTACTGTCGTTTTTACTTGGGTTCATCTTATTAAGAATAAATTCGATGTTGAGCATGTCTTCTACAATTTTCAAAATCATGTTGAACGACTTCAAAACTCTAAAATTCGTACGGTCCATTCTGACTGGGGAGGTGAGTATCACCGTCCCCACAACTATTTTAAGCATTCAGGCATCTACCACCGTGTTTCATGTCCTCATACAATGCAATTAAATGGAGTAGCCAAACAAAAACACCTTCATATTGTTGAAATGGGGTTGGCCCTCCTTGCTCACTTATCCCTTCCTCTTAGGTTTTGGGATGAAGCTTTTGTGACAGAATACTATCTCATAAATCATATGCCTAGTCGTACCATAAAGAATGTTTCACCCATCACACGACTTCTCAAAATCATTTCTGATTGCTCTGCTTGTCCCACTTTTGGTTGTGTTTGCTGGCCAAGTCTTAGTAAATATAACATCCATAAACTTGATTTTCAATTTAAAAAAGTGTGTTTTCTCGGGATATAGTGCCATGCATGAGAGGTATAAGTGTTTAGACAAAAGTACTGGTCGGGTCTATACATCTCAAAATGTTGTCATTGATGAGTCACATTTCCCATATGCTACTTCCTCTTGTTCCATTGCACTATTGTCCTCTTTAGACATCGTGTTTTTTCCTCAGTTTGAACTAGAAATTGTCGAAGGTCTTATGCGGAATTATGATTTATCATTTTTTCTATCTTATTCTTTTGATGTAGCTTCAGTGCCTAGGCCACATGTGCCAAGACATTCGCTTGTGCCCATTTTTCAGGAGCAACGATTGCCCTGGAACATGCATGTCGTGGTTCGCCTTACCGCCGACTGAACCCGATCGACCATTGCACCAGTCAAAATTGTCTGAATCTGTTAACCCACCATCGGCATCCCCTGGAGAAGTATCTCACCCATCTGCTCCTTCCATCGGTGCCTCACTACGTAGCCCTGGGCTTGAGGAGGACATGACTGCACCAGTAGTTAGTTTTTAATCTCTTCTTGGCATGACGAAGCGCCTGCATACTGGGAAATCCTTTCCCAGGCAATTTATAGATGGAACAGTTCAGTATAATCCAAACAGACGAGCTATCTTCGCTGAGCCTACCTCGCATCACCTTGCCCTCGCCGAACCTATTTGGCGGGCTGCCATGGAACCCGAGTTCGATGCCCTTTACAAGAATCACACCTGGACTCTTGTTCTACGGCCAGCCGGTGTCAATATTGTAAGTTACAAATGGGTTTTTTAAACTTAAACAAAATCCTGATGGCTACATTGACAAAAACAAGGCGAGATTGGTTGCGCATGGATTCACTCAACAATATGGCATCGATTATCATGATACTTTCAACCCAATTGTGAAGTCTTACACAGTCATCACGAGCTTGGTTTTCTCGTCTTAGTGACAAGCTACATCAGCTTGTCTTTCATTCGTCTAAACTCAATATATTCCCTCTTCTTGTTTCGTCATTGTTTAGTCACTTTATTTATGCTTATTTTCGTGGATGGCGTCGTTATTACTGGCTCCTCGCAGACAACCGTCGATCAGTTGTTGCGTGCATTGTTCGCTTCTTTTCCGGTGAAGGACCTCGATCGGTTGCACTATTTTCTGGAATTGAAGTCGTTTACAATTCAGGGGAATAACCTTAGTGTAGCATAAGTATGATATCGATCTTCTTCATTGAGATCACATGGAGAATTTTAAGAGCATCTCAACCCTCATGTCTGTCAGCGACAAGCTTGCTCGTGATTTTGGTATAGCCCTTACTTAAGATGATGCTTTCAAATACATAAGTATGGTGGGATGCTTGCAATATCTCACACTTACAAGGCCGAATATTTCCTTCGCCGTTAATAAGGTATGTCAGTACCTCTCAAACCCTACTAATGTACATTGGGAAGCGGTTAAAAAATCTTGAGATACATCAAGGGCACGGTTACTATGGGACTTTGTTTGCAGTGTTCGAGTTCTACTCTCTTAGGTGTGTTCACAGACGCAGGTTGAGCTGGGTGTATGGATGATTGCAGGTCTACTGGAGGCTTTGCAGTATTCTTTGGTCCGATTTTAATCTCGTGGATTTCTCGCAAACAACCTACAGTTTCCAAGTCGAGCACAGAGGTTGAACACAAAGCTTTGGCAAATGGCATGGCTAAAGCTACTTGGATGCAATCCTTATTAAAGGAATTGGGTGTATGTCAGCCTCGACCTCTTGTACTATGCTGTGACAATCTTGGCGCTACCTGTCTAACTGCTAATCCCGTGTTTCATGCAAGAACGAAACACTTTTAAGTGGATTTTCATTTTGTTCGAGAAAAGGTTGGTTAGGAGTACTTGATGTTCAGTTTGTATCTTCATGATCAGGTAGCCGATAAGTTCACAAAAAAATCTACACGTTACATACTTGATCTCTTACGACACAATCTAAACCTTGTTATGGTTAAGATTGGTGGGGAATGTAAACAAGGTAGTTAGCGATACATATATTATAGCATGATTGTGGGGATTGGCCAACTGTATAAAATCTGATTTGATAAGAGTTTTTGTAATCCTTACCATGTATTTACGTTATATATTAAGCATCCTCCCATATGAGAATTTGTGGAAAATCATTTGTTTTAACTAAGTTAAATACAAGATCATTGCAAAAATATTGGCAACTAGTCTCAAGTAGTTAATCCTAAACTTAATCTCTCAGAACCAATGTGGTTTCGTACCGGGCAGGAAAATATCAGAAAACATTTTGCTGGCACACGAGTTCGCTCAGAAGGTCATGAAACATGAGAAGGGAAGGACTTCGTATGCCATTTTAAAAATTGACATGAAAACAACATACGATATGTTATCCTGGGATTTCCTCAATCAAGTCCCCATCAAGTTAAATTTCCCTACTTCTTGGATTCATATGATCATGCAGAGCATCACATTAGTATCATACTCAGTATCAGTTAATGAAGAAAGATCAGAATCATTTCAACCTAAAAATGGAATTCGCTAGGGATGTCTCCTATCCCCGGTATCTGTTCATTCTATGCCAACAAACTTCCTCGGGTGCTTTAGAGAAGAATCAACATTCATTGAGGGGATTAGGATTCTCTCTCTCAAGAGGAAGACCCAAGCTCACAAATCTAATGTACGCAGATGATTGCCTAATTTTCTTTTAAAACTTAGGAGACGACGTTAGACAATTGGACACACAATAGATTGTTATGCAAAATTCTCAGGACAACGAATCAACTTTGCTTAATCGTTTGTATTATTTAGCCCTACCACTTTAATGGGACTTCAACACTGGATATAGTTGGTTCTAAACAAATTTGGCTTTGGTTTACCAGATAAATATTTGGGACTCAACATACTCAGTTGCAGGAAAAAGGGTAAACTCTTTGAAGATATGGTATGCACAATGCACAAAATATTGGACAAATAGAGATGAGATCATTTCTATTCCGGGACGAATAACTTTAACAAAAAGTGTACTACAAACAATAGCAAACTACTCCATAAGCGTCTATAGACTACCTAAAGCTGTTGTAGACAAGATTGATGCTATTTTCAGGAAATTTATCTGGGGAGATGATGACCACACTCCCCCTTTCCATTAGAATAAATGGCGGAATATCTGTAAACCAAAGACAAAATGAGGTCTTGGCATGAGAGACACAACCCTGATGAATCAAGTATTGCTTGCAAAACAAGCTTGGTAGATCATCTCGTACAAGGAATCACTGGTAATCATCATCCTGCTGTATAAATACCGCTAAAACTTGGAGTTCCATGAATACAAAAGGAGGGGTACAGAGTCATGGGGATGGAAGTCCATAATTTGGGGACTCTCTCTCATTAAAAGCCGACTCAAATGGCAAGTAAGATCTGGATGCAATATCACCATCGCACAAAACTGGATTCAGGCAATTTTCAAATCCTCTAAAATTGTCTAATTCAAGTGCAAACAACACAAATTTAAAATTAGCACACCTCATAACTGAAGATTGACAGTAGAGGGTACCACTAGTCCAAGCTCTTTTTCCTCGAGAAATATCTAGGCAAATTCTACAAATGCGGATCCTTATGATCACTGAGCCAAATCAACCCTATTTCATGCTCAGTACAGGATCAACTTCAGGTGAGTATACAGTCAAATTGGGTAACCAATGGGCATGTCAACAAATGTTGGCAACTGGCTCCCAGGCATCTTCATCATCAACATCAATCCCCAGAGAAGCATGGAAGAAATTGTGGGCGGCAAAAGCTCCACCAAGAATCATCTCTCTATGTTGGAGAATACTAGCAAATGCCTTACCAACAATCAATCTAAGGCGCAAAGGTTGTTTGATTAATCCACAATGTCACACCTTTTCGCCAAATGCGAGATAGCATAAAAACATGTGTTATTAGCTCTGTTGGTTTTTATTTTAATTCTCGGAATGGTTGGCTGGATGGATAAAGTCAACCCCTTCACAAGACTTACTATCTCTCACTGTTTGCTATTTGGCCGTTGTGGAAGTTCGGAAACTCAATTTTATGGGAAAACGCAACAGTGGAGTGGTGCAGGTTACCACAACGGATATGGCAACAAGCAAATCAAGAATTCATATCATACTCAACACTTAAACCATCAGACACTATTAATGACCTCACCAAATGACACCGCCAAAGTCAACCTCAAGGCAAAAACATATTAAGATTCACAAGCACACAGGTCACAAAAGATGAGGGACCCGAATTAATACTACCGATAGATGCAACTTTATGCCCAATAAAAAAAACAGCAGCAACTTGGTGTACTGTCGACGTAAATAACATAGTCACACTATCAAAATACATCACCCTTGCAGACTCGTCCACGGAAGCGGAAGCTTTAACCATTATGTATGGTCTAATGGATGTGAAGAACATCGGAGCATACAAGAATAATTATCGACTGACTCTACAGTGACAGAGCAGGAAATAGCCAGTGACAGTGCTGGAAATAGCTAAAAATCATAATGGCAAGCAGCATATACGAGTAGATATAATCGTCTACGGAAATTTGGTTCTGCACTTCAGCGACGTTGTAATAGTGAAGGTTAGTAGAGACCAGGTATGCATGCCTAATGATTTGGCATAGTACATACTGTCTCGATTGTAATATTATTACTAATAATAAAACTCTGATAAAAAAACAATGAAGGCAAAACGCCGCCTAAGTTTTCCAGCACTTATACTCTTACAAGTCCAAAATGGGGTACACTGACAGAAAATAAAGATGAACTATAATGAACGCAGGCTGATCAAAAGCTTAATAGAAGTTTTCTTTGGGAAATGTCAATGGAGGGGGGAAATTGGTTGATGCAGCTCAGAATTCCAGTTGTAAAACCATACAAGAAGGAATATACAAGCCTGCAGGTAGTTAAGTGAATGGGAGGGACTATCCTAAAGTCAAAGTCTGCTACTTCATAAGTTTTGAAACGTTTTAAGATATCCATAGAAAGCTCAGCAAAGATTATCTTGATGTAAATGGTGCATGTTTAATGAAATATTTGGTTTCATCAACAGGAAGTATTTGTTCATTCCAGCAATCACAACTTGATCTGCTGAAGTTGTTAAAAACCATTCCAGAACCAACTATAAGTTGCTACCATGCGCATATGGATTGGATCTCGCAACCTAACTCAGAAAACTCCAGTACCGTTCACAAGATTTAAGGCTGTTTGGATGTGTTTAGCCAATCTATCCGCAGCTCCAATGTAAGTATGAGGTGTTAGTTCTAAGAGAGCCGTCTTCGCATCCAATGGCATGTCCAGACCTTTTATAAATTCTCTCATGCTGTCTTGGTTTACGGCTCTCCCTCTCGTTAGCTCCTTCAGTTTCTCATAAGGCTCTGGTACCCCATATCTTCTCATGACCTGACAACCAAGAGGGCAAAGTCAGTAATGAAAACAAGGAGAAGATATGGAACAGTAGTCGATTTTGTCCCTCTTTCTGAGTGAGCCAATTTGGTCCCTTGTGTTTTGAGGTTAGCCAAGGCATCTTTGATCATTTTGACAGGATACTAACAGACTAAATAGTTGAGCATTCAGTCAGATAGCCGATGGACATCTTAGACTGTGTATAGCTAGTCAAAGTGACCAGACCGGCCAACGAGGCTTATCAGAGGACTAAATTGGCCAGCGGAACATCAGGGACCAAGTTGTCTATACTCTCGAAACACAGGGTACCAAAAATCAGGGACTTTTCCTAACTTTTATAGATATAAATTTGGGTGTGAAACAAAGGAACAAGTAGGATCAGAGATGAAAAGAGAATAAAGCCATTTCAAGTTGCACATAATTCTTAACAGTACTGCAACGTATGTGCTCCTCTCAAGTTCAATTCAGCAAGAAATCATCACATTGTAGTACTAATCAAACTGATCTCACCAAAAAGATTTAACATTGGCAAATAAGAAGAGCCCAAAAAGACATAAATAGGAACCAAGGAGCACAAAATTCACATAAACATGCAAAAAGCAAAACAATTCCATGTCCACACCCAAAACCAAAACTCACTATGTACACACCATGACACCACTGACACTTCAAACTATCCTTGCCAAATAAGTCATATACACTTTCCAACAACCGTTGGCCCTACCTCCACATTGCAAAATCCTCCTCAGACTAATACCCCATCACTTCATTCCCTCTGAACTGAAGTTTCGGCAGGGTAATTCCGGCTAATGTAAATAATCACTCAGGCTCTTTCTTTCGATTCTATGTTTATTTGATCAATTCTCTATGATATTACCTTGGACTTAATTATGTTATCTTTGATCTATTTCAGAGAAATAAACAAATAAAATGAGAATTTATAGCCTTTTCTCTCTCCTTTTCTTTTCATGAATAACATCATATTTCCTCTCCTACAAATATTCCTGGTTTACCGAAGTAAAAGTTAATCATAGCACACAAGATCGAAGGAAAAAGCTTCTCTAGCTCATCATCATCAAGAGAAGGGGGGGAGGGGGGTCTGAACTTCATTTACAAATGTATGAGAGCCAAAAGATACTGTGGAAACATCTGACAGGTGTAATTTGCAAACATAAGTAGATTAAAACCTTAATAAATACAATTACAAAAGTTTATCCCAGAACTAATCAACTGGGATTGCAACTCAGAAAGTTCTGCCCGTAACTCTGAGGTAAGTAACAAAGACACATACTTGTGGGGCGAAACAACTAGGTAAATTCCTACAGAATTTAATCTTATTTGAAAAGCCAGATAGTATAGAAAAGCACTGAATGATTGGCACATTTGTGTCGATTCAATCTAGTAAATCAAAGGCACAAATCAGAAAATTCCGGCAACATAAAATGACAAGCCTGCTAGAAAAAGTGATAAAAATGATTCGTGATTAAGGTGAAAGTTTGAGTTAAAGCTTCTTTAAACAGTAACCAGATAACCGCCCCCAAAAAATAAAATAAGGAAACTCTACACATTAAGCAGCCTGAACTTGTTGTCAGTCATTAAGGAAATAGCGGAGAAAAATAAAAGTCACTCACTGTTTGTATTGGTTCGGCAAGGACTTCCCAACAATTATTCAAGTCTTCACTCAACGAAGCTTCATTGACCTATGACAGAACAGAATTAGAAAACTCCAGATTAGAAGCATATTCAAAGGCACTTAAAATGTCAATTTATTATGAATGATGACAATTCTTAGACCATTAAAACTGAGCTGTGTTCATTCACCTGCACTCAAACCAAAACACTAACAGGCACTTATAATTCTTATTAGCTTGTCTAAGCAACCAGGAAGATATCATATCAAAATAATTGACCAATTACAAGGCAAACAGTTGATAAAGAAATCTAAATAATTTTCAAAGATAAATTATTACTAGCTATTGCAGATCAAAGGTATACCCTGACATCACTCCACATTATGTATTTTGCCTTGCATAACTTATCATGTATTATGAAAGTAAATGCAAAAGACCACATATAATATAAACGCACAATTAAACAGAAAATCCTCAACATTAAAAAAAAGGGAGATCCCATGTTTTTGATCTTCAAAAGAGCACCCTGTCACATACCTGAAGTTTGGAAATACCCTGTAATGCATTCTTGTAGGCTAGCAGGGAATGTCCTAAACCCACACCCATGTTTCTCAGAACAGTAGAATCAGTCAAATCTCTCTGCAGTAAGAAGAACAAAACAAATGTAAGGATATGAAACAACAAAAAGGAAAAGGCATGCCTTGAGAGGCTTGTACATCTATTCATGTATTCAACAGTGAAATCGTATGCAGTGAGGGTTGTGTGGCACACCAAAAGAGTATCTAATGCAATGAATGACAAAATCAACTTGGTTGCTAGAGTTCAGGCTAAACAAAGAGAACTAGATTTATAATTCCATCAATCTGTGAATAATACCTGCCAACGTGAAATAGGTAACTTGGTGCTTAAATGTGAGAGCCCCCCATTAGCCACACCGAGATTTCCTTCACTATTTTCAAAATCAATTGGGTTAACTTTGTGAGGCATGGTTGATGACCCAATCTCTCCAGCTTTAGTTATCTGTCCATGCATTAACTAAGTATGAATATTTAAGTCTGAAAATCAAAGAGTACAGAGGAATAAATTCATGTGAAAATTCACCTGCTTGAAGTAACCTAAAGAGATATATCCCCAAACATCTCTATTGAAATCAACCAAGATATTGTTAAATTGAATGATGGAATGGAAAAGTTTGGCCATGTAATCGTGAGGTTCAATCTGCATTGCAAAAACACAAATATCAAAACCATGCAATAAGACAACATGTCACAAAGTAAAACAAGTGAACATAAAATTTATTATGGTGAAATATCATGGCATAGAGGGATAGGTAAATCTGATTATCTGACTCCAAAGTATACCTAGTATGCCATATTCAAGATCAAGTAATTCACAAACTAATCAAAAATGTGAAACGTAAGTACGACATTAGTATAATCAAAATGGCAAAAAAGAAAACAAAAAATGGGAAACATACTTGAGGCACATAGGGGTTGAAACTAATTCCAAGGGATGTAACAAATTCCTCTGCAACCATCGGCCAATCTATGTCAGGGTATGCAACTAAATGTGCATTGTAGTTACCAACAGCACCAGCAAACTTCCCCAATATCTTTACTTTTGAAATATCCCTCCTTTCACCGCTTAACCTGTAGGCAAAAATGGCCATTTCCTTTCCCAAGGTTGTAGGTGAAGCTGGCTGGCCATGTGTGCGGGAAAGCATAGGTATGCAAGCATTTTCCTGAGCCAATCTAGACATCTTCAAAATCACTTCATCCATGGCCGGATAGACGACCCTACTCAGAGCTTCTTTCAACATCAGCGCGTGAGCAAGATTATTAATGTCCTCAGAAGTACAAGCAAAATGGAAAAATTCAAGCACCTGCAAAACAACCGCGATTATAAGAGCAGAGAAAATACCACTCATTTCAGTTTATTTACAGAACATAGTAGACAAGTCGATACCTTTGATATCTCGGGGTGTGACTCGCACTTTTTCTTCAAAAAGTATTCCACAGCTTTAACATCATGGTTAGTCACTTTCTCAATTTTCTTAACCTCCATAGCATCATCCAAACTAAACTCCTCAAACAAATTTAGGAGATAACTTTCAGCATCCTTGGAAAAGCTTGGGACTTCCGGGACCCCCGGAAGTTGAGAGAGTTTCAACAACCATTTCACCTAGCAGTATAAGGAAATGAACCACTCAAAAAAACAAGATTAACTAACATTACAAAAACAAAACAAAAAAACTGATCACGTAATCACATTACCTCAACCAAAATGCGGTAACGGATTAAACCGTATTCACCCAAAAAAGGAGCCAGGTCCTTGACCTTATCCCAGTAACGGCCGTCAAGGGGGCACAGAGCCGTTAAGCTAAGGAGCTCCAAATCATGAGAAGCCGCCGCCATGGGCTTTACTACCTTCAGAGAACAGCAAAAAAACCATTTAAACCAGCATCCATCATTTTCCAGTACAGTTTATCTTTACGGGTTAAGGGAATTTACCTCGGCTCCATTTAGCAAAGCTTCAATCTTGCTGCCTTTGGCTCCAGAGGTGGTGGCTATGCAATGGAAGTTCGGTGGGGCCCGGAGGAGATAGGTAGGATTGCTTGTGGGGTTGGTGGTTTTGTGCGGCTTCAGTCCTGTGTACGCTCTAAGCGATGGTGCCTTCAGTTCCATTATGGACAAACGGCGCTCTGCGGTTTTGTTATTTTTTGCGGCTATTTTCCGGCTGTGTTGGCGTTTAGACTGTTCAAACTGAGAAAATGAACCCGACTCGAAAAAGAATGCACGCAAGCCCTTCTCTCTTTTTTTTCTCCTTTCTATTTATGCAAAGTTTTGGAAAACACCGTATTTCCATAGACATATGAAAAGAGTTGAATAGTAATTATAGAAACGTAAAAAGTTTTAGTTACAATATTAAAAATTTATTATGCAACATGTAGGAGTGATAGGTTTACAACCCGATTAATAAAACCCAAAAATTTTATTTTGATTTCTTCAAATTTATAGTTTAAACCTTGGTCTTTCCATAACTTATAAAAAGACCGTTTTTCAAGAGACGGACTCTTCTATTTACAAAGCACGTTACAATAATAATTATTGACAGTTTCGTTTTAGATTCCCTAAACCTTTAGATCAGCGTTTATTGTGCAATTACTATAAGTTTTATTTGATATGGAGTATTTTAAGAGTGGGTCTCCTAACAAATAGTATGTCCATAAGAGCATCTACAATGCAAGTATCAAAATGATAAAAGTCACTAGTCGTGTCATCATAATAGAGGTTCAAGGTTAAAAATAATCTCCAATGCAGGGGTCTCTTGCAACATTCAATTTGACGTGCCTAAAATTTAAAGTGACCCCTTTAAATTGACCTTTTGATATTGGAGGCTCATATTGACGCCCGTCAGTACGCCTAGACAGCATATTTGCCAAAAATAAATCAATTTTAATGTTTTTTTAAAATTTAATTGCATAAATTATACGTGATTTTAATTTTACTTTATGAAGACTCAAATTGCCAAAAAAACATACATTCAATTATTTTAGATATTAATTCGGTTATATTATATTTTACATTATTTTAGATATCACAAAGTTGTGTTTTAATTCGTATAACTATCAGATGAGACAATTTTATAATTACAATATAATTAATTGGAAGATTTGATGTTTGTTTTCATTTATTGGAACGAAATTTCCGTAATTTTAAACATCATTCGAATATAACTTGAAGTATAAATAATTATAATCTAAATTGTGTAATAATACAAATGATATTTTTTTTATAAATGGATTAAAGATCGTGAGGTGATCTAACAAGAAAAATTCTCTAATTAAATAATTATGAAAGGAAAAATAAAATAAAATTTGGTGTTTTACTGTTTGAATATGAGTATAATATATAATAAAGGGAAATAAATATAACAATTTAATGCTAGTTAATAGTAATAAAATATTGTGACACGTCATTATGAAACTTGATTTCATGATGCGTGCATAGGAGATCAAAACTTTACTAATCCCTATTATTAATAGTCTTATAACCACGTCATAGTGACGCCCTATAAAAATTTGCCAAATGACTCCTAATTTTTTGGTTGAGACTCCAAGCATTGGAGATGCTCTTAGTTAGAGGGAAGAAATGTTAAATGTCAATGCAAGTTTTGTGCCCCAAGTTGGAAAAAAAGGAATGGTAATTGCCTTGAATATAAACTATAGTGCTACATCATTAGTATAATGGCACCTTCTGAATTATACTAAAAAATATAATCCTGTATGATAGGTCCAAAGTAAATATTTTTTTAATGTGGATTAAAGTGTGTTTTGTTGTCAATAGAAGAGTAACGTCATATCTACTCACTTTTGATTTGTTTTGGATTTAAAGATATTTAGGTTTGGTTTGGTGTTGATGGCATGCATTCTGTTTAGTCACGCAAAGTGTCGGAAAAATGAAAGATCTGCTATGTTTTCAAATCATATCGGATTTGAACCGATCTGAATTTGTTTTCAAGCCCGATCAGTGCTTCCAGATTGGATCGGTTCAAGCAGTATAATCCCAACTCACGCTGCACCAATTTAATATAAGTGCAGTTTTCAATAGCCACAAATAAGGATGGCAGTGAGTCGGATTTTGGTGGAGATTCGCTCCGCATCCGTCCCAATGAGACGGTTACAGATGTAGTTTTTGTGAGGGTAGGGTGGGGTGGGTATGAGTATGAAAATTGATACCGTCCATGGATAGTGGGTCGGACATGGATATTAGTTCATACCCGTCCCGCCCGCCCGCCCCACTCCACTCCACTCCACTATACCTACTATGTACTCAATAGCTTATTATAGGATAAAGTGTCAATATAACCCTACCTACTTGACATAAGTGTCAATATAACCCTCAGATAATTTTTAGTGCAAAAATAACC
>JAUOBV010000007.1:6640985-6653037 GCA_032360425.1 Rubia occidens
TATTACATATGTATTTAATTGGGTAATTTTGGGTATTTGTTGGGTTCCCATTGAGTTAACATAATTTGGGACCCATTAGGATCAAAATTTTCCATTAATATAATCAATTCCCATCCCGCCCAATCCCAAAAGCTAATGGGTATTTAATACTCGATCCCATTAATCGCCCATTTATAAATTTCTCATCCTATTTCTTCCCAATCCCACTCAATTGACACCTCTAAGTGTGAGATTTATCTCCGCATAGTTTTGTTCTTCGACCGGATCGATTAGATTGTTGTGTTCACGATGATAACTCAATTTAGTTGTTCGTATCAATGATTTGTTCTCGATCTGTTCGTACAGATCGTGTCTTCGTAATTTTGTTTGTGGTTTTAACTTTAGGCTTCCATAAATATGGATTTTTCAGATCTGTATTTTTCAAGGTATTTACAGTTTGGACAACATAGATCGTGGTTAGATTAAGTGGTGTTACAGTTATAGAAGATTTCTATTTGGCGTATTAACACCGATGTGTGAAACGCTCCTATTTGGTCATGATTTTTGTTGTAAGCGAGTTAATGTCTCTGAGGGTGATGTTACATTTTAATTGGATCTCTAATTTGTAATAGTACAGAATAGTAATCGGGTTGACATGTAATTTAGATATCTTTGCAATGAGTTTGTCTCCTGCGAGATCGTCTTATGGTGAGACCAGGGACTAGAGGAAAATAGGCAAATGACAAATCAAATTTAGGGCTCAGTTTACAATTTTTATTTTCTCGGCACTAGAATGAAAACACGCAAAAAGATGAAGCACTATCCTGCAAATACACAAAATAATCACACCAAAAGCGCATCTTTCTCCTTCATCTCTCTTCTCCACCGCGGCCTCAGTTTCTCCTCCTCTGCCTCCCACGTTTACTTCCTCCGCCTCTCTCTTTCCCTCCTTCTCCGGTTGCGATAGCACTATTCTCCATCGCGCCTCCTCCGATCAGGAAAACCCTAGTTTCCTCCCCCATTTTCGTATCGCCTTTACCGTCTTCAAAATTTATCGGAGTTGAAAACCCTATCGGATTCGCAGGTTTTGGGTCGTCTTCTCGCCGGAAGCGTCGTCGTCGTTGAGGCAATTCTGGAAGGGGTCAGATTCGCGAGGTTAAGGTCGGATTCTCCAGATCAATCGATTCCTTGGCAGCATCATCAAGGTGGATTCGAGGGTTTGGCGTCGGCATCATCAACATTGAATTATTGCGTTGAAATCGTTGTCAGGGTAATGCGCGAGGTTGTTGCTGACTATGCAAAAGGTTCTGCTCCTTCCCTCATCGGTGTTGTCATTCTGACGATTGTGCAAGGATTCCGGTCGGTTGCGCAGTTCCCGGTCAATTTATCGGTGGGTTCGATTTTCCGGTCGATGATCCGTGCCAAAATTGGCCATGTTGTTTAGGTTGTTTTGAATGGCTGAATTAATGAAAATATTTTACATTACTTTTATGAGTGATAGTTTGTTTGGATACAAGGTTTTCTTGATTCTTGATGTTTGAGTTTCACATCTCAGTAGATTGGAAGTTATTCCAAGAGCCTGCAATTAGGCAGTGGTTTCTAGTAGTTAGATCTACTTGCACATTTTGCTGGTGAAAGATCAATTTTGCCCAAGTAGAGACACTTTTCTAATGTATAAGTTCCCTATCATATGTCAATAGGTCACATAATTTGAATCGTTGGGAGGTTGGTTGAACATATAGGTAAACGGAAACATTAGATTGTAAAAATCAAAATTTGTAACATATATTCTCAGTTTCTTTCAGGTATATGAGGGCTTGAGGCAGAGTTCGATCTTCCAAAAGGCACACTAAACATCAGTGTGCAAAGAAATCTGTTGCTACTCATTTCGGTCTCATGCTACTGTTCGTCGTATATTCAAGTAAACGAGCAATTTAGGTCATTTTCATCATCGAAAGTTATCATTGACTCAGTGACATATAGAGGCAGTATAAACTGAACAATAATATAGATCCAAAACATAAGAAGATTACTCATTCGAGAAAAGCCATGTCACACAATTCCATATAATCTGGCAAGATAACATCAATGTAGAAAATTGTCCTTGAATCAATACATCTCTTTAGTGTACTCAATCTACTGTCGACGGACTTCAACTTTCTTCTTTTGCCATGGGCGATCAAGGGCATTATCAGCATCACCCTGAAGCAAGACCAAATCATACGTACTAAATCAAAATAAAAACATATCATGTGAATTGTAAAAGATGGAATACAAATAGTAAAACATCAAATGTAAATTATAAAAAATCAAATGCAGATAGTAAAAGTATATCACAAAATTGAAAAATCAAATTTTGGTTTTGTTATTGGATTCTAAAAACATAGATTTTTTACTTGGCTGACATGTATTTGGTCTTGATTCTTTAATTCACATCTAACTAATAACACATCAAATTAAAAATAAATAAAATTAAATGCATACTCTAAACCATCAAATATAATAATTACACTAAAATAGACATAAAATTTAAATAGTTAAACATCAAATAAAAACACTAAAAAATACATTAAATCATAGTTAAACGTCAAAACAAATTCTAATGTATAGATATAAGGTGATTCATATCACTTTATGTAAGTTGCGGATGAACAAGTAATTTTAATATTTTTTATGCAAGACATAAAACATCAAATACCGATAAATCACAATCAAATTAATTAAATGAATCATCACATGCACGAAAGAAAAGATATAAAATTAGCATATAAAAGTAGAAATCTTTAATGTAAGTTTTACGTCATCCTATGAAAATGTCAATTTCCATAACTATCGAACCATGAAACATCATTCAGTACGAAAGTGTTCAAATGCCCTAAAAATCTCTAACATAAAAATTGAAAAAACCCAGATCAACCTAAAACATCAATAAGAATCTAGTGTCTCGGCACTAACAAATAAACCAATATTTATAAAACATCATCTTAAACAATAGATCCCAAACAATCAAATTATATTTTTTTCCCTGACTTGTTTTCCTTCGTTGCTTGCTTATTCACAGATTTTCCTTCTCTCCTGCTAGTTTTGAAGACAATGGCTCTTTTACTCCATCAACACACAAATCAAAATGTCGACTACAGTACTCTATTCAAGGGAAAACCTTCGAGAACATGGTTCCTCATATCATTTTTTTTAATATCTCATCAATGACATTGTAGAGCTCTAGGTTGGAAAGTATTCTTGTAACATAAACATAAAACATCGGACAGTAATTAAAATATCCCAATAGCACACATAAAAATACTGACAATGAAAATTTTAAAATATCAAACAATACACACTAAAATATCAAATGAACAAAACTGAACATCAGTTGCATACTTAAATATGAAACACCCCAAGTATCAAACACTGAAATTATAACATTACACCAACACACATAACAATGCTTAGAACTTAAACATGAAAGATCAAAGATAGAACCTAAAACATCAACAACAGTATCTAAAACATCACAGCTAAAAAAAAGAAAATTTACATTTCATACTTCATTCTCAATTATAGCAACAGCGGGCAAGTGTTCTTAGACATCTAAGAAACAACAACACAAAAATTACCACAAATAATAACAAAAGCATGAGTTATGACAACCAATTGAAACTGCACATCAATTGCACACTTGAGCATTAAAACACCACAAGCATCAAACACTGAAATTAAAACATCACATACAGTAGTACAAAACATCAAAATCTGAAATTAAAACATCACAATAGCACACGTAACATGACTGACAACTACATGGTGAAACATCAAATACAGTATTTAAAACATCAACCACAGTATCTAAAACATCACATATGAAAACAAAATTTACAAATCCCCCTTCCTTCTCGATTGCAAAAACAGTGGGCAAGCATTCTTAAACATCTAAGAAACAGCAACAACACAAAAATTAGCACAAATTGTAACAAAACCCTATGATATCGCACACAATCAAAATTGAACATCAATTGCACACTTAATCACTAAACACCACAAGTATCAAGCGCTGAAATTAAAACATCACACCAACACAGATAACAGTACATAAATCCTAAAACTTGAAACATCAAACTGAAAATGAGAAACATCAATACCCGTACCTAAAACATTACTGCTGAAAATTAAGAAAACTTGCAAATCCTCCTTTCTCGATTGCATCAGCACGGAGGCAAATTTTCTTAGACATCTAAGTAGCAACATCAGCAACAGAAATATTAGCACAAAAATGTAAGAACAACTCACAGAACACACAAAAAAACCGAGAAATCTTCAAATATTACTCAATATAACCTACACAAACCCTAGAATATCACATGAACCAAAGAAAGTAAACAAAAATCGGAAAAAAATAACAAAATATGCATAATAAATCTGAGCAAAGACATTACCTTCGAGGATAAACACAAAACTAAGCTCGTACGGTGTTCGGCCGCCAGAAACCGAAGCTATATCGAAAAATTCACCGGAAAACTCCAAAAATCTCAATGAGCCATTGCGTGCAAGAAAAAAAAGGAAGATAATGGAGAGGATGTGCAGTTAATTGGAAGAAAATGAGTTTCAATTAAAGGAAGATTGAAGAGAAATGAAGATGAGAGAGAAGAATGAGGTTTACGCTGGAGGGGAAAGGAGAGGAGAGAGAAGAAGGAGGTTTACGCTGGAGAGAGGAGAGAGAAAATTTCAGGAAATATGAGAGGATAATGAGAAAAGATTGATATTTATATCTGGATTTAAATGTAAATTAACAGAATTTCACATCTAGCCCCTAAACTTTTAAAACTTCAATTTGAAGCCTCATTTGCAATTAAATCCCTAGTCTCACTGTGAGACGGTCTTATACAAGACTTTGTCCTTTGCAATATGTTAACTATTGCTAGAGATTAGTTAGCTTTGATGTTAATTCCACTCATAGTAATCGCCGTTGGACGTTTTTCCATCATCTTTGAATGATTAATTTTAAAATTTAAAAAACTAATTTTTGTATGAATTTTGTTGAGGTTTTTTTGCACCCAGGGAGGAATTATAGAGCGTAAGAGAGAGTCTTCATCGTATTTATAAACCTTTTTTTATAGACAAGACCTTATAATTTTTTTAACCGTTTAAAAAGAACCCCAAAAGTAAAATAATTGGACCAATTCACCAATCACTACCTTATATTATTCATGTTTCAATCCCTAAAATAACCGTTAGTCATTTTAACAGAAGATTTTCTTAAATATATACCCCATCTCTTGATGTAAAGGATAAGGCTTATTGTAAAGGCCTTTGCCAATCGGTCTTTCCCAAAATATGTATACAGTACCATAAATTGCCTTTCTTTTTTTTACGCTTTTACTTTACACCTTGTGTAGTTGGAATACATACCAAAGGTGTTTGGCAAAATACTACAAATAGGAAACTGTTATACATTGTACACACGCTACCAAAATACACCCTATACCAGAAGGCGGCTGCAGCCACAAGATGGTGGTTCATTTGAGTAAAGGTCGATACTACCAATCTGAAACCTAGAAGTTGCTTTTGGATCTCTTACCGAAGTAAACCTAAACCTGATAAGCAAAGCGTTGTTAAGCATTGGAAAATCCATTAGCTAAAAATCACCTCCAAACATGAGCCGTGAGTACCTGAAGGCATTGGCTGGAATTATGGGTGTGCTGATCTTGAATGATTTTCGCTGAAAGCGCTCTTCAAATGTTTGGCCGGTTTGTTTGTCTAAGATGCACCAGTTCGCACCTTCATCCTGGCTTCCTTCGAGCACCCTAAAGTCAACAGTACAAAATAAGTGCATTCCAAATTCAATTGATGAGGAAAGAAAACTACACGACTGCCTTTACGCTAAAACAAACATAACAAGGTCCGGCATAATGATACATAGTTACACATATATCGATAGCAATTTATGGTCATAGTTAACAATTTTTTACTCCCAAAAGGCAAATGTGACATTTATAGTAGGATGGGAGAAGTAACAACTAGTCTAAAACCTACAAATACATGAAGCATGATTAAAAAGGAAACAGTGTGGTCACAGATCATGTAATATCAAGCTTGTCCAACTTGGAAGAAACAATTGATTCAACATTTACATATTCCCAAACACTGTCACTCAAAAATATTCAGTATTATCATGATTTAATTACACCATTAAACATATTATTAGTAGCTCAGATTTCAATATGTCATCACTCTCAAAAATTCCCTAAAGATCACTTGTGGTCCATGATAACTAACAAGCCTTCTGGTTAAAGAGCTTCTTGCTCTTCCCTTTCATTTCAAAAAAGGTCTCACCAAATATCAACTGATAAAGTATCATCCAAATAAACAAAATTGTGAGGTTACATGATAGAAATATGTTACAGTTTACTCTAACCCCTACACACCCACCAACACTCCTATCAAATAAGTATCAAGTCTCTAGCATTCTTACTCTATCCCTTTAACTGCTTTGTAAAACACCTTATGATATCATATAATGCCCTTGATATTAGAATATTCTAAACCTAGACAGCTCTCGATTCTATTAACTGTTTTCTCATCAAACTCCCCTTTCATACATTATTATTCCTGTATTATATATTAAACTTGATCTGATTTTATAACAGAACCAACCACGGATATAAGACATGTCACCATTCTCATTTAGAAAAGTTTGACAGCAAGAATAAATTTATCATCAAATTCAACTGAACCTACTCATATATGCAAACAAACACATATCCTTGCAAAAAAAATATATAAATCATATACCAATAACTTTTTTAAAATATTGAAGTATCATACCAATCTGTTGGATCCCTCTCTGGTGCATCATTTGCTGACATAAGCTCATATGTCACTATCTCGTACATCTGATTATCCAAACCTTGATAAACAATCCAGCAACCTTACAAATGTAACAAAAATTTAAGGTAACAAAAGAGTTCGAAATATTTCAAACATAATTAGGAGAAAAATTAAATTCTCATTTTACATAAACTAAATTAAACCTCACATATATATGCTGGTTTAGACACCATTAATAATGGATAAACACGAGTGAGTTTAGACTTCATAAATATAGAGTAGACAGAAAACAATAACTAAGAGACTGGTGTGAAAAATAAAGATTTGATCTTGCCTGTTGCATATCTAAAAAGTAACACTCCTTATGTTGAAATTAAACAATCAGCGGAGACCAATATAACCAGTGGAACAACAGATTAAATCGATTCTGGCATCATTTTCTTATTTGAGCTCATAGGCCACTATCATATACAAATGCATAGCATGAGCAAAACTAACAATTCTGAGGGAATGCCTATATATATATTTGTATATTTATATATTCAAAGGAAATGAAAACTGAAAAAAAGAAAAATATATAGAAAATACTGGAAGCAAAAAATATATTTCAAGGGAAAAAAATCAAAAGAAACCAAAAACAATTTACTTAGAAAAGATCAAGTTGAATATTCTTAAAAGTAACATGAGCATCACATTTGACAGCATAAGTAGAAAAAAATTTAAAAAAATCTCACCTCAAAATTCATCCAAGAATACGTATTGGCTATGAAAAAACTTTATTGACCAAAATAAAATCCATAACGGGTACCCTATTTTTCTGTAGCATTAACATCAATGCTGAAAGCTTATGACTTAAAAAAATTTGGCACACCCATTGCAACATCTGTATGGAAGTTCTTTAGTTTTGGAAAACCCTCAAAAAGGGGAAGAAATAGGAAAATCTATGCATATTTAAGGAAGACGCGCAGAAGAGTTTATGTAGTCCACAACAAATTGAAATATGAGGAGAATTTTCATTGATCTAAATGAGACTCTAAAGGCATACGAGCCAAAACATAAGATAGAATTTTTGCAGGTAACTAAGAACTGAAAGTATGAAATATGATGAGTATCTTTCATCTTAATGGGATTCTACCAACATGAACAACAAACTATAAGATAGAAATTATGCTTTGAGTCTACCTGTTGCGCCATTTGGTTCTTCCCACTTAGACATTGGCGTTCCATCAAAAGCCGATGTGGACTGGAGTTTCACAAGAAAAAAATTTATATAAAAAGAAGCAGACATTAATCAAAATCTAATCATGGAAATCTTACACTCGAATTTCAACTAGAAGGTCAAGAGACTTACAATTCCAAAAGGAAGCTCCTCCCCACTTGCTAGGACCAAACCACAACATAACCTATTCAACTTCAGAAGCGGCCATGAAAGATTATTTTTATCAAAGAGGTCTATATGGTTGATTTGAAATATGACATCATCCAAGGCATGGAAGACAACAGGAAATGCTAAGGAAGTTCTCGTAGGATCAGATGCCAAACAAATATCACTCCTCCCATTCACATCTAATTCAACCTTCAATGAGAGAGCATCCAGCAATTTGGAAAACGAAGGAATCATCTTAACGAGCTGTGCACTATTTGAGACAGAATTGATTGATGTCCTCCTGGCCTTGAACGGGGCATTCTCAAGATTCACGAAAACCTTTTTCAAAGATCTCAGAATTTCAGTAGCTTGAGATTTTGAAGAAGATTGCCCAGCTAACTGAGAAATAATAGGAGAAAATGCATCATAGATCTTAGTCACATGAGAATCTATACAGTGGCGAACTGGACAAGAAGAAGAGCTCAATGATTCAGAGCCAAACTCAGATCTTGATATACGCCATTCCACATTCCCACTGAGTCTTCCGGGTAATGAGATTGAACCATCATCTTCAGCATACACATCGCGTTCAAGTGTTTCAGTTTCACCTCTGTCTCGCTCCTCAAGAGCATGGAGAATTTGAGGTGGAAAATTTTTCCTACATTCTTTTGTTATATTTGTAAGAATAACTGAAAGAGTTGACTCGGTGGTAATATTTCTTCGTGCTAGAACCTGCAAACCCAAAAGAATTTAGTAAAGTAATTGGCTGAAACTCGAGTATATATAAATCAAAGAAAATAAACCATTCCATTTATGGAGGAGCATGATTACCTCATGCCACTTCCTAGTGTAACGTTTAGTGACATCATATACTCCATCTCTTGCTATAGCAATCACGTAGTTCAGATTCTTTTTCCAGCTTTAAAGGAAAAGATGTTAATCATTAACAGATGGTAGATATAATCCATGAAATAACTTTTCTGCAAGACCCAAATTATTAAAGCATAAACCAAAGCATTGATGCACATTCAGTTGAAGGATGGATATAATTTTTGAATAACTTGTACAATTCCTTCCACTGAAGTGCCGCGCAAAAATCAATTTATAAAGAAACCTAATGCACCAGCAATCTCCTAAGCGGCAAAGCTCGTACGCTTATCAACCAAGATTAGATGGTTTCTTCAGAAATTTGACACTAGTGGAAATAGTGTGCAAGTACCCTTTCTCATACAGTAACGGATTGTCAAAAATTCCATCACACGGATCAAGGTGCATCCACCTGCAAGCATGTACTGATCATGAGCTTCAGTGAATAGCTTGTGAGGGAAGGTACAGCAGAAAATAGTAAGACAGTACCTTTTCAGAGAGGGTGAAAAGCATTCTGTCCAAACATGGTCAGTGAAATCCAAAATCTACAAAAGAATGGAACAGTTGACAATCAGATAGTTCTGGTCCTTCTGGATTCCAAATTCTTACAATATACGTAGTTCATATTAGGACTCATGAGTAATAACCATCCTCCATGAGGATTAACACATTTGTTACTTGCACTTTAAATCATTATTTTAGTTGGGTCCAATAGTTGATTACAATAATGACAGTGGAGATATTCACAGCTACACAGGATTAACATAGTAGATTGAAGTAGCCGAGCAAAATCAGTTTTACACTCCCATAAAAAAGCTAAATGGCAGATGAGAAATCAAAGTAAATATAGCCAACTTCAGCATTTGAATAAATCAACTTCATTGTCCCTCCTTTACCTAACCTTCAGTCAACTATTTTCACTCCTAAAGACATTCCAGTAGTATAGAAATACTTAACATATAAGTGCCAAAATATCAGATACACCACTACCTTCATATCCAGCAACGGATATCATAACTAGCTAAAGAGTAGATAGAGAACTAAGAATAACTGAAAAGGACTCATGTTCGGGGAATAAAAATGTAAAACATGGTCTCTCTTGTTTTGTAGAAAGAGCACCAAGAACAACTGAAAAGGATTTAGTGCAACAGAGAAAACTAGCTAAATTAAGTTCAAGTGGAGAGTTTAGAGACTAATATTTCCTATTTATAGAGTACTTTCAAAGAAGAAAAGACATTCTACTGGTTCTATTTTTTTAACAAAGTGGTCTTCTTTTATATTTAGATACACAATTCAGTAACTATGTAAAACAAAGAGAATAATGAAATATGAGCAACAGTGCGTCAAAATATATATATCAAAACCAAAACTACCACATAATTGATTTCACAAAAATCAAAAAAAAGAAAAAAGCTATAAGGAAATTTGATTCTTGGGATATAATGAAAAAACATACCAATTTTATAAGATAGTGTACATTGAAATGCCTTACAGTAATCAGTATTTATTAATGATAGTATTAGACCCAAATAAGGTTCTAAGTAGCTGGTCCTTTCACCTAAAAGCGGAAATGGATATCATTTTAATTCAGTAAATATAAATGACTTCAAATATGATGAGCTTCAACTTAAATTAGCATAAAATAAACAAGCCATTCAGACGAGTTTATTGTACATTAACACTGATTGGAAAACCTTATTCTTTCATATCCATGGCCAGACACAGAAATTAATGTCAAGCATATAAATCAAACTCGCCACAATATAAACTCACCAGACGAGATTCATAGTTGAAAGCTCGACAATAAAGAGTAAAGCAATTGGCCCACTCTCCACATCGACCCTTTCTTGTTTCGAGAAGCTGCAAAAGAAAAGAATGAGAAATATTGAGAAACATCAGTAACAGAAACAGAGATACTGATACCTTCAGAGGATCATTATATCTTGGGAAGCGGGTGACGGCTGAGCATGAGTTACAGCTGTCACAAAAAAAAGGATAAGACATCAAGCAAAAAAGTACAACGCAACCACAATCAAGAACATGCCAGATTACAATTAACATCATCCTCCCCAACGAAGGGCACTTTACAAAGCAACCAATAAGCATTTTGTAAAAACGACACACTCTTAGGCCATTCACCCAACAGATCATTCATGATCTATTATGGTCCAAAGCAGTAAAAGTAGCCAAAATTTAGGAAGCCAAATCACAATATTTCCACTTAGAATTTTATGAACAGTGAACTAAATAAATACTCCTTCCATCCCACAATAAACTTTCTAATTGCTTTTGGCTCAATATTTTATGCAAGCTGGCATGACAGCATCTTTTTTATGTCAAAAATCTACTTTTGTGAGTTTTTTCATGGATGTCATGAATAGTGTTAAAGAAGCAAATAATGGTAAATTTGGGGGTTTAGTGAGGGTAAATTTAGCAGAATGAATGACTACATATGGAAAATTTGCAAATAGGAAGTTATTTGTGGGACGGACTAAAAAGGAAAGTAGGAAGTTTATTGTGGGATGGAGGTAGTATTAGGTGTGATAGGACCAAAGATACAAAATCAATAAATTTTCAGCCATTATCTTTAATCATATCAGGTTAATTTACCAAAAAACTAGTGTGCATCATGATTATAAGGATAAAGCTGTTGATGAGAGAACAACGGTAGCCGCTGAACACAAACTTTAGCACAGTACAATGGCTCAGAAACAAAAACATGCAAAAGCAAGGAGCAGGAGAAAGAAGCTTTAAATCAGTAACAGTGTTCTGTTTTAAACGTATAATAATGAATTGAGCAAGATCTGGCAGCTGATGAAAATTTATAGACAAAGTAAACAAACTGAATACAATAACATTCTCATGGAAAACAATCTATAATTGTCCCAAAATATCATAACTGGAAACTTGGGGCATAGCAAGAAGTAACTTAGTAGTATTAGTATTAAAAGCTTTATGTTAGAGTTTGTCAAAAGTACTTATCATCCAAATAAAGCAAAAGACATTATAATAACA